>JAQQSZ010012533.1:0-11985 GCA_028646595.1 Phalanger gymnotis | reverse complement strand
GAAAGCTATGAGGAAGAGGCATGGAGGGAGATTATTCTGGGCATGTGGGATAACCAGTGCAAAAGTGGGGAATCCAGAGCAGCGAGGTGGCACAGTTAGCAGAGCACCAGCCCTGGAGTCAGGAGTCCTGAGTTCAAATGTTGACTCAGACATTTGACACTCTTATTAGCTGTGTGACCTTGGGCAAGTCACTTAAGCTCAATTGCCCTGCCTTCTTCCCTCCAAAAAAAAAAAGGAAAAAAAAAGTCTGGAAACTGAAGAGGGAAAGTTGTATCTGAAGAACAGCAAATAGTCCAGTGGAATTAGATTGTAGAATACATGAAGGAAAGTACAAGAAGGCTTGAAAATTACTTTATGAAATGCTTTAAATGGCAAGCAAAGGACTTTTATGTATGATCCTATGAGTATGGAATTCATCTTGTTGAGTAAGTGATGGAGTCAAACTTGGATTTTAGGAAAATCACTTTGGCAGCAAGGCAGAGAATGAATTGGAATAATGAGAAATTGGAGGGAGAGAGATAAGTTAGAAGGTTAGTGAGGGGTCCTGTAGTGTGGTTGTGGCTGCGAGAGGGGAGAGGAAGGGGATGAATAAGGGCTAGGTAAGCAAAGCCAAAGAGGAGAAAAAGGCATTGACAATTTAGGGATCAGAAGAATTGGAGATCTGGGAAGACTTCATTGAGTAGAGCTTTAAAAAGATTGGTATGCTAACCAACCAAGAAAGGGGAGGAATGCATTCCAGCCATAGAGAACTGTGTAAGCAAAGACATAAAAACAACAACAACAACAAAAAAGAAAACAAATAAAAGCACAGGGGCTATTTGTGGGGAAAAGAAATTTTTTTCTGAGCAGAACATAGACTTCATGGAGTGAAATAGTAACTAACACTTATAAAGTGCCTACTATGTGTCGGGTACTGTGCTAAGTGTGTTATAAGTATCTTATTTGATACTTACAAAAACCCTGAGACGTAGGTGCTATTATCCCATTAAATAGTTAAGGAAACTGAGACAGACAGAAGTTAAATGACTTGCCCAGAGTCACACAGTTATAGGATATTTGAAGCTTGATTTGAGCTCATCTTCCTGACTCTAGGCCCAGCATTTTATCCACTGTGCCACCTAGTTATTTAGGATGAGAGGAGACTTAGAATACCAAGATTAATTTGACTTTTACTCAAAAAAGTAGGGAGTCATTGACTTACATCTTCCTTTAAATTCTCCATAGTGGATCCAAAGTCCTGGGGCTTTCCCTAGGTCTGCTTCAAACTGTCCCTGTTAAGCCTTGAACTCCTGTTCATATGGGCTCATTCTTCTTTATCTCTTTATTAATCTGAATATCTGCTTCTTATGCACAGCTCATCACATTAAATAAGGAGTAGCACACTTATACTCACTATATACCTCTATTTTACTGACACATAGCAAGGAGGCATTTGATAAGTCCTTTTTGATTGAATGACTTGGCTTTTCCTGTACAGACTGTTCAGACCAACCTCATTCAAGTAGCTGTTGATTTCATTTGAGCAGTGCTAAAGGATTCTGGAACATTATCAGGACAATGCCATCTGAAAACAGAACCACCAGGAGGAACTCATGAAAGATTTTGTAGGGAATTCCTTTCCTACTTGGGCTCTATGCTGGAAATTTTCTATGACTTTTGTGAGCATACATTCAGTCATCAAACTTTTATTCAGCATCTTCTATGTGCCAGGAACTACGCTAAACATTGAGCTTAGGGAGGAGGAGAAGATATCCTTAAATGGAGGTTTGGGGAGGAATGCTCTGTTCTCTACCCTCCAATAAGAAGAAAAGAGGTGCCAGGATCAGAAGGTATGAGTTCAAGGGATGAGGTAATCTTTTGGAAAGAAGAAAGTCTTAGGGTATAACGAAGTCTAGAGGTGTGTTTCTGCTTAAGAAATGTTTTATCCATTATTCATATTAATGAATAAGATCATTAAATAAATTTCTTCTGTGAGACCTATGAAGGATTAGAATTACTAATATTATTAAGGAGAACTCATCACTTTCACTTCTATTTTCAGGATTTTCCTAGAAAACTCCTTTCTATTTTCCTGTCTCCTGCAATTTGATTTCAAATGGGAATTATGGGAGAGTAATGATGAAAATTCAAACCCTTAAATTCCATGGACAAATCATGCCACCCTTCAAATATTGGGTGCTTGTGGCAGCTGTAATGCTATGGAAAATACAAATGTTGCAGTTAGATGTCTTGGGTTGAGCACTGACTCCAAAGTTTGCTAGCCCTATGACTTTATAAAGCCCCATCACTCCAGTTAGTTCAAATAAAAAATAGGATTTCTAAAATTTATACTCCCTTACAGAATTTTTTTGGGTGTGTAGAGGAAGAGCTTTAAAAAAAATGTCTGCGTACTACATTCATGTGAGCTATTATTGCCCAGCCAAGAGAGGATTATAAGTAAAATAACAGGTTATCATATTCTTGTGAAATTTGACTGCATAATTCCAACATATGATTTCTTGTTTACTCACCCTGTTACAAAATTTTGTCAAAAGATGTCTAATGTGAACATGGAATAATAATTTTTAAATGACTTACATTCATAGAGCATTTTATATGTGTTTCCATATTTTACCTATCAACTATGTGAGGTATGTATATAGCAACAATTAATATACCTATTAAACTTAGGAAGAAACTGAGGGTCTTAAAAACAAATGAAAGTGTTAGGATTCAAACCTAGGTTTTCTGGATCCAAATCCATTCTTCTTTCCATTTTGCCAGAGTACTGACCAAGATCAGATACTTTTGTGTTGATAGGAAACAAGTGAATAAATTCATATGGAGTTTCATTTTGCCTGACCCATACTTCATGTTTCTAATCTCCCTCTCTCTTTTTTTTTACTCTTTAAACTCAAGGCTATGAAATGAAATGGGTGAAGCTAGTAATTACATTTTCAAAACTCTGCCTTGAAGGCACTCAAGATTTTTCTTTCATTTCTTGTTCATAGCAATAAAAGCCTTAGAGTATATGTTTCCCCAATCCCTTAAGAACTGCTGAATATTTTGGGAAATGCACTTGGCTATTTTTACTCTTCACTTGGGACCAAAAAACAAAGCTTTATCACATTATGAATTCTGGGGAAAAAAACCTGAATGCTTGCAGAAATTTTAAGACATTCCTTTAGGGATTCAAATCTTTGCTCCCAAAGGGTGTCAGCCCCAGTCCTATTTGCTGATAGCCATTCTCAATAGTCAGAAATATGGGCAAAGAGCAGGCCTAGGGTAAACTCTCCTATAATCCAGATGGTCTGGCCTCTTTCTTGTTTTCTGGCTGAACGGCTGATGTAATAGACTTATACTATCCCCTTTCATATGACACAAATGTTCTTCTGTCTATATTAATAAGTGCTTTTTGAGTAGAATTCCATATACCATTTCTATCCCAACACATATCATTCCTTCTCCTGCCTCCTAAATGTGTCATGTAACCTCTTCTCTTTAGCCTTCCCAGAGTTAGAAATATTGTCTTATTTAGAGATGGTAGTTATCTCAAAAGAATAATGTTGTTTAGTTTTGTGCCACTTTTATAAGAAACACTGGAATACTGTAGTGTGTCCAGAGATGTCTGACAAAAATGATGGGGGTATTGGAAAACATGTCATATAAACAATTGAAGGAACTGAGAAATCTTAGCTTGGAAAGGAAAAGCCTTAGGTGGGATATGAGAGCTAACTGTTTTAAAGTATTTGAAGCGTTTCCATGTGGAAGAGGGATGGCATTTCTTCTGTTTAGCCACAAAAGATAGAACTGGAAGCCATGTGTGTAAGTTGGGGAGCGAGAGAGAGACAGAGAGAGAGAGAGACAGAGAGAGAGAGAGACAGAGAGAGAGAGAGACAGAGAGAGAGAGAGAGACAGAGAGAGAGAGAGATTTATCTCAATTTAAAGTTGAGAATCCAAACAGAGATTGAAATGGGTGAAGTAATGGATTCAACTTTCATAGAAGTATTCGAATAGTCAAGTGAATACTTTAGAGGGAATTACTATGCTGCTACTAATTGGACCAGATTTCCTCTATGATCCTTCTACCTCTGTGTTTCTAGAGGACAGGAATAAAGGAGAGAAATAGGCCCAAAGTCTGATATCTCTAGGAAGGTAGTCTTCCTGAGGCCTGCTCCCAAAGGAGATAGTTCTAAATGAGTCAGCAACACTCTTCCTTCCCTTCTCCCTCTTGACTTCCTGGGTTGGATTCTGACTTGATTTTGGACACCAACACTGATGTCAAATCCTGCCTTTTATTGTAGATTTTGTTTGTATTTCTTATGTATTTTGAGGGCCTGGCCAAATGAATAGAGGACTGGCCTCAGAGGCAGAAAGACCTGGGTCCATGTCTCACTTCTGATACATATTGGCTGTATGACCTTGGTCAAGTCACTTAATCTTTCCATGCTCTAAGCAGATTTCTAAGACTTTAAGTGGAAGGGAAAGGTGCTAACCTGTGTTGGTTGAAGGAGTGTCTTAATGTTGGTATGATAGGAAGAGAATCTAGTTTCCTTCTTTCCATTCATAACATGAGAAGATCTAAAGAAAGACAAAGCTATCCTTGGAACCTGCCTGAACCCTTTTTCCTGGTCATTTGGGGGCATATGAAGTCCCAGCCATACAAAGTTTAGGCTTCTCAGACTTGGTGGGTCTTTATATGAGTCACTCTCTCCTGACAACCTCCTAACCTCTTTTCCAGGTAGAGACAAGGAGATATGTGTCTAGAGAAGTTATGTGTGCCATTGCTTCCTGGGTGCATATACTTGTAATTAGGACACAGTGAACTTTGTTAAATGATCAATGACTTGCAAGTGTTTTGTTTCACTTTAACATCAAACTTGAATTAAGAATTAAGAAGGAATTGTTAGAGCCATGTTTGGGACACAAGGGTTCCCTAAACCAGTGAAATCACAGACTCTTCCCTTATCCTTATCCCAATCTCTCTAGCTAGAATTTAAACTTCATTGTAAGACTCTTATATGCTTCACAAGCCATCTAAACTGAGCTTCATAATCATAAATGGTTATAAATATAGGGCACACAGCCACCATTGCCTTGCATTTCAACTATTGTGTCACCTGTGGCTGGCTTAATCCGTAAGTATTTTCTAAAATGCAGCACCTGAAACTAAACACAATAATTCTTATGTCACTTGAAGTTAGAGAAGAGTGGTACTATTATTTCACTCAACCATGGATTTATTTCAAAATTTTTTCATTCACAAAACATTATTAAAGGCCCACTGTACAAACACCATTGTGCCCAATATGAAAACAAATATAGCTCAAATAAGACACAAAGACCCTGAATTCGTGGAGTGTACAGTCTCTTTAGTTCAGAAGTGTTTGAACTAGGGTCCATAGACCCTCAAGATGTTCATGGATAGATTTCCTGGGGTCTGCAAACGCAGATAGGAATCAAGAATCTTAATTTTCATTAACCATTAATTTCCTTTGTAAAGCTATGTGTTTTATTATTGGCTTTTAAAAACACTATTCTGTGAATGGGTCCATAAACTCCATGAGGCCAAAAAAGAATCTATCACATACACACACACACACATACACACACACACACATTAAGAATCCCTGATTTGTTGCATAAACATGACTTGGGCATGAACTATGTGCAAGGCTCCATCCAATAAAAGAAATGAAGGAGATATACAAGGTGATTCCTGCTTTTTCACTAGGTAATTATGTTAATGATGCTTACAATTTGCATTTATATTATACTTTAAAGTTTACAAAGCCCTTTTCTCGCAGCTTTATGGGACAGATAATGTAATGTCATTGATGGGGACATTAATGAATGATGTCTTTTTATAAGGAGGAAAAAGTCATCAAATAAAGATATTATACTTTCTTTATTATGTCAAGTATTCATAATTTCAAGGGTGTGATTATACTCTCAGTTGATGCCAAGAATAACTCCTCCAAACCTATTTAGACTGTTTCAGGAGTTGTGTCGGCCTATATTAGATATCACTTTCTAAATAGACAAGGAAAGGTCAAATCCTTTATTAAAAATCACTATTGCCTGCTGCAATTCATTAATCTCTTAGGCCTTATAGAATCATACTCTACAGCAATGGATTGACTACACTCTCCAAAGAAATCACAGGTCTTTTAAGTACTGAATATTTGCCAATTGCACAAAATGCTCACTGGGTGATAAAAAGTGGAAAGGAGCTACAGAAGACTTTTTTTTTTCTTTCCCACTGTTCTCCTTGACTTTTAAGTCATAGCCCCAGAATAGAAGAGATCAGAGAAAGCCAATGTAGTAGAAAACACTGAAATTGCCTGAATTAATTTTGCTTTGCTGGACAATAATTTAGGTGAGAATTTGATCAAAAATATGTTAAGGATTGGCTTTCCAACTCATTTCGTACCATGACCAGAATACAGAAAATGGAAAAAGAGAGGAAAATGACAAACATCTTGTTCTCTCACTTATGATTTGTAAAAAGCCTTCCACATTCAGAAACTCTACCTATCAGACTTGTCACATCAACTAGCACTTATTAAGCACTTTCTATGTACCAGGAAATCTGAGATTATAGCTGCTAAATTTTGAAAAAAACAAAACAAAACAAAACAAGATTTGTAGTAAAGACTTTGGAAATTTGCCAAAAGGGCAGCTAGGTTGCTTAGTGGATAGAGAATCAGACTTAGAGTGAGGCTAGGCAAGTCATTTAACCTATTTTTGCTTCAGTTTTCTCATCTGTGATACGGGAGTAATAATGTCACCTACCTCCCAGGGTTGTGTTGAGGGTCAAAAGAGATAGATGTAATGTGTTAATTTGCTTAGCACAATGCTTCAAGCATAGTTAATATTATATAAATGCTAGCTACTATTATAATTTTAGCCATGGAGGTTTCTGTAATTGCAATAAGCTATTCATTTAAAGTTTGGAAATCATATTGAGGTTTGGAGCACAGAATGTGCTAACATCCTTAACGTTTCTATACCTATGAAATTTCAAGGACTTTAGGGACAACATTTTAAAGCTCGATAATTATAGTACAATGGTTCTGACCTAAATATGCCTGTAACAAAGACAAGTCTATGACAAGGATTACCATAAGAAACTAAATTTATCTATTAATAGCCATAGTCAATTGGTAGTATTATCTTAGTATGTGAGATCAGTCAGTAAGTATGTGTATATTTCTGGGAGAATCAATCTGTAAATATACAGTAGAATCCAAGATAAGGATGATCATATGAATAAATTTTTTTTTGCTTTTATAGATCTTTCACAGAATGACAGAATTTTGTAGTCGAATGAGACCATATAATCTAAGACATTTCTGATTAAGAATATCATCTACACTATATCATGAATATGTTGTATACTTTTTATATGCTCTTTGTGTGTGTATGTGTGCATCTTGTCTGTGTGTATACACAGTAGTTATTCACTACATGTACATCTAGTGAATAAATAACTACTGTGTTTATAAATATATGTGTGTGTGTATATATATATGTGTGTGTGTGTGTGTATGTGTGTGTGTGCGTATGAGACAGAGAGAGTTAGAGAGAATGAGGGAGAGAAAATAACTATTACAAGTGGTTAGCCAGCTTTGTTTGAACTTTAAGGAAAGGCAATCTACTGAATCTACTGAAGGAGCTCAATATATTTCTGAATCTCTGTAATAGCGATTTTCAGTTTGGGTAGGGTTTGGTTGGTTTTGTTTGGTCTTTTTTTTTTTTGCTTTTTTTGTTGTTGTTGTTGTTTTATTTTGTTTTCGTAATAGCTAGTTGAACATTCTACCTCTCCAGCACTCCTAGAGTTAGGAAATCTCTTCATCTCTCTGAGATGAAGGAGAATAAGTCAACTTTATTTCAGTGGTTTCATTTTTAATTGTTTTAATAGAATTTTATTGACTTTTTCTTATATCACCTATATTTACCCTATATCTTTTCCCCTTCCCATGCCTACCACCTTAGCCATTGTTTTAAACAAATAATTTAAAAAGATGAGAAAAAGCAATAGCAAAGCTAATTAACCCTTTAAAAATCAGATGTCATATGCAATATTCCACACTCATGGACCTCCCCACTTCTGCAAAGAACCAGGAGGACTTCTCCTCTTACATGTCTCTTTCAGCTAAAAGTTTAGTCATTATAATTTTGCCATATTCAATTGTGATTACTTTGAGTATGTTTATTATTTTGCATATTTGTATACGTCCATCATTTCCCTCCCAACCCTTTTCTTCTCCAAGCCAAATGTTTCTCTTTTAACACGATATAGAGGATCTTGATTTCATGAGTGAAATGGTCATTCTTGTATTTCTCACCATCATGGCTCTCCTCACTGTTGTAGATTGTGACCCTATGTCCTCCTGTAAAGAAATACATTAAGTATGTACAGGTTTTTCAAAGGTTAACATTCTCAAAACAGAAGTATGCTTTAGTTTTATGTCCTTATATCAGTTTGCTTCCTCTGGAAAGCAACTATGTGTTCCAAATGACTAACATAAATATAAACTTCATCATGTATTAATATATCCTAGAGGAATTAGGTATTGAATGATCTCTGTTAGGGATTGCATTAGATATACAAATAATATTTGACTAAAATTCAACCATATGATTCTTTTTCAGGTCGTTCCATAATCCTTCATAGAAGATCTCCTTTCTTCCTTATCTTCAATTTCAGTGGGAGCTTGGAGATGTATACTTAATCTTTCATAATTTGGAAATAGCATTGTCTCATTTGTGCTGTCACCCCCTGTCTCTGATTCTTGTAACTTAACCAAATCTTTTTTCCAGTCACATACATCCCTAATTATTTTTTTAATGTTTTTCCTTGGGCTTAAGTCATTATTGGCAATATATAGCAATCTCCTTATTCCCGCAGTTCATTTTACTTTTGCCTTTGATTATTCACAATTTAAATTATTTTATAATCTTCTACCATTATTTAAACCCATATAGTGTCATTAAGTGAATATTGTTCTTTTTTTGTCTGTTTGTTTTTGAAGACAATTGGGGTTAAGTGACTTTCTCAGGGTAACACAGCTAGTGTCTCATGCCAGATTTGAACTCAAGTCCTCCCAAATCCAGGGCCAGTGCTCTATACCCTGTGTGGCCTAGATGCCCCCAAGAGAATAATTTTCTTAAAGGGAAGGACTTTTCGTGAAGTGAATAGGTTTAGGATCACAGAAAGAATTTCACAATTTTTCAAATGCAATCTAGCCTGCACTAGTTCTCCATCTCAATTCTAGCACTATCTATCTGCTGGTCCACATGTTCATGTTTAAGACTAATTAATTCAATGGTCTGCTCATTGAGCTACACTTTTTCACCTAGATGTTATAAATTTTTAGTCTCTGTTGTTTTCCATTAAGGATGGTTGGAATAATTTATTTATATGATTTTGAATTCCATTGAGGAATTTTTGTTCATATCCTCACACCCAATCCCTCAGCTACAAACCCATCCTCACTAACGCTACCTCCTCTCCATTTTGTATTTATCTTGAATGTACCAATTGATATAGATTATGTATTTAGAATATAAGCTACATTAGAACGTAAACTTATTGAGGTCAGAGACTGTTTTTTTTTCCTATTCTGGACTACAATAAGTACTTAATAAATGCTTATTGATTGATTTGTAGTTTTCAGAGTTTTAAATTTAATTCCTGTGAAATTTAATAAGTACAATTAAAGTGTCCTTCAAATAAATACTATTTCCTTCCTTCAAATATTATTTTGTTTGTTTTTATCTAATGAAAATCTTCCTCTCTAGTAAATTACTCAGATTCACATGCCAGGTTTAGAGCTACAAAAGTTATCTCATGTGGGTTCACAAAAGCAATAGCCAGTTTCCAATAGCAGAAACATTCTCTTTGCAAACTTCAACGGGTACTTTTCTACATGTAGATTCCCAATGACATTAATACGACCTCCAATAGTCCTTCAATTAGTACTACCAACATATAGTCAGTAAAAAAGCTTTTATTAAGTACTTAACGATTTGTCACACACTGCGCTAGGCAAAGAAAAGAAAAAACAAGGTCCTTGCATGGTTTCAAGGAATTCACATTTCAATGTAGGAGAAAACAGGAAAGCAACTATGTACATACAAGATATAGATATATTTATGTATATGTGTGTATGTGTGTCTGTGTGTGTGTATAACGTAAATGGAAGGCAGCTTCAGAAAGAAGAGATTGGTTTGGGGTAGGGGAGAGTAATGACCAGAAAGGCCCCCTGCATAAAGGGGCATTTGAGTTGAGTCTTTTGCAGATCAAATGTCATATTTTGGGAGCCAAGATGGTGTAGTAAAAGCAAGGACTTACTTGAGCTCTCCCTCAAATCCCTCCAAACACCTGTAAAAAATGACTAAACAAATTCTAAAGCTACAGAACCCACAAAATGACAGAGTGAAACAAGTCTCCAGCCCAAGACAGCCTGAAAGTTGTTGGGAATTTCTATCACATGGTGCTGGGAACAGAGCACAGCCCAGCATGGGCCTCGCCCGCCAGCACAGGCCAGGCCAAAGCAGGCCACGTGGAGCAGGCCTCAGGGCAGTGAATCACTGGTGGCTGTGGGAGTTTCCAGACTTCTCAACCAGCAAACCCCAAAGACAACTTAGCAGGTCAGTGGGAAAACTCAGTTGGACCTGGGTGAGAGTGCAATCAGGCTCCAGCCCCGGGATGGCAGAGGTAGTGGCAGAAACAGCTGCTTCTGGAGCTCTAGGCCCACAATCAAGCAGCTGATCAGAGTAGGAATGCAGGGATCTCTTTGCTGGTGCTGAGGCAGGATTCTCTTGCATTGCCCTAGTTGGGTCTGGGTTATAGTCCTGGGTGGCGGTCCCGGGATAAAGACAACTGCTGGTGTCTTATGGTGGCTCTGCAGAGGGAATCCTCCTCGCAGTACCAAGGCAAAAAAGAGTACTTACATGCCTCACAGACCAGAGCACAGGCCAGGAGAGGAGTAAACACCTCTGAAGACCTGAAAATTTACAGGTGCCTACAATAACTCAGAAAACAGCTGGCAAAACCCCTGAAGCTTGGGACAGAGCACTCTCTACTCTGCGAGGAGAGTCACACCTTGACAAAGAGCTCAAAGTCAAGTAATTAGAGGATCAAAGGGCTTAGAATATGATATTCTGGAGGTCAAAGGAGCTAAGATTAAAACCTAGAGTCACCTACCAACTGAGTAACTTCTGGGAAAAATGGATTTTCAATGTAATAGAGAACTTTCAAGCATTTTTTTGAGATTTTTATTTTTAGTTTACAACACTCGATTCTACATAATTTTGAGTTCCATGTTTTCTTCCCCCCACCCCACCTCCTTCCCGAAGATAGCTTGGAGTCCGATATATCTTCAATGTATAACGCACTAGTCAAGTTGTGAAGAATTATGATCAATGGAAATAAATCATGAGAAAGCAAACAGAACCATAAAAAACCTACACAAAAACAAAAACAAAAGAGAAAAAAGGGAAAAAAAGGGAGCATAAAGTGTGCCTCAATCTGCATTCAAACTCCATAGTTCTTTCTCTGGATGTAGATAGCATTCTCCATCATGAGTCCTTTGGAGTTGTCTTTGCACCTTGTTTTGCTGAAAAGAGCAAAGTCTATCAGGGTTAGTCATCACAGAATCCATATATCTGTGGTTGTGTATAATGTTCTCCTCGCTCTGCTCTGCTCACTCAGCATTATGTTGTGTAGGTTTTTCCAGGTTGTTATGAAGTCCGTATCATCATTTCTTATAGCACAATAGTATTCCATTACCTTCATATAACACAACTTGTTCAGCCTTTCCCCAATTGATGGGCATCCCCTTGATTTCCAATTCTTTGCTACTACAAAAAGAGACACTGAATATTTTTGTACATATGGGTCATTTTCCCACTTGTGTGATCTCTTTGGCATACAGCGCTAGAAGTGGTATTGCTGTGTCAAAGGGTATGTTATAGCCCTTTGGGCATAGTTCTAAA
>JAQQSZ010012532.1:0-11986 GCA_028646595.1 Phalanger gymnotis | reverse complement strand
CGCATGTGGCTCATGTTGAATTGCTTGACTTCTTAGGGAGGGTGGATGGGAAGGGAAGAGGGGAGAGAATTTGGAACTCAAGGTTTTAAAAAAATAGATGTTCAGAAGTAAAAAAGTTTTTTTTTCATGTACCTAGAAAATAAGATGCACAGGCAATGGGGCATAGAGATTTATCTTGCCCTACAAGAAAGTGGGGGAGAGGGGGATGGAAGGAGAATGGGGGGACAGAGAGGAGGGCAGACTGGGGAACGGGGCAACCAGAGTGTATGCCATCTTGGAGTGGGGGGGGTGGAAATGGGGAGAAAAATCTGTAATTCAAACGCATGTGAAAATTGATGCTGAAAACTAAAGATGTTAATAAAAAAAAAAGGGGAGACAACATATTTGGAAATCTACTTAAAGCCAGGCCTCCTGATTCCGAGTACACAACTACCCACTATGGCACCCTTCCTTTCAAGAAAAGGACAAGGGAGCACAAAGCATTCCACATGGGTAAGAATAAAGCTAAATTTAGAAAGGGAAGAGGGGTGCCACTCCCCTCACTTATAACACAGTTCACATACAACATGTACAGAGCTTTGCAAACCTCAGAATACTATACAAAGGTTAGCTATTGCGCCTCCTCATCACCATCAAGAATCTATTAGAATTCTTCTCTATTTCCAGATACGAGGTAGCTAGGTGGCAAAGTAGATAAAAGTCCTGGGTCTGGAATCAGGAAAACCTGAGTGCAAATCTACCCTTCCAAACTCTATGACCCTGGGCAAGTCAACCTCCATTTGACTCAGTTTCCTCAACTATCAATGGTGCTAATAATAGCACCTATCTCCTAGGGTTGTTGGGAGGATTGAATGAGATATTGGGAAAAGCTTAGAACATAGTATGTGCTTCCTAAATGCTTGGTCAGTTTCTTTCTTCCTTCTGTGAAATCTTCTCTGATCCCCATAGGTGAAAAGTAATCTGTCTCTCTCTTTCCTCTGAGCCTCTAACATTAGTTTATATATCTTTTGCTTCCCTGATTAGATTGTAAGCTTTTGCGTGCTCTCTCTCTCTCCCTCCCTCCAAATATATATATATATATATATATATATATATATATATAATATATATATATATGTATATATATATGCACCTGGATATATGTGTGTGTGTATGAGTATATATGTGTGTACATGAGTATATATGTGTATATATGTATACACACGCTTGTTTTTGGCCCAGGCCTGTGATTTTATCGTACAGGTAAGGAAACTCCCTTCACCAATTCAGTTCGGTAACTGTTCTGCAATTTATAGTCCTGGAGCCTAAGTAGTCTGGAACACAAGAGACTTCCCCATGGTTACAAAGCTAGTTTGTATCAAAGGAAGAACTTAACCTCAAGTTCATAGGCACAGCAATTAAAAGCCAGAAGGGCCCTTAAAAGTCATCTGGTCCAGATCCATTTTACAGATGAGGAAATGAAGGTCCAGAGACCTAGGATAACTTAACCCACGATCACAGATACTAAGTAGAAGAAACAGGATTTGAAGCAAGGTCCTCTAACTCCAAATCCAATTTTTATTGCACCATGCCACAGATCTTCCTGACTCCAAGGGTGGCTCTGTATATACCAGGTCAGGATGGTTTTACCATCATCTACCACTTAACGTTCATTTACATTAGTATTAAAAAGTGCTTAACACCTGTTATTTCATTTGGTCTTCACAACTACCTGATGAGGTAGGTAATACAAGTGTTATTATGGCCCCCATTCTACAGAGCAATAAAGTGAGAGTCAGAGGGGTGAACTGCCTGGAGTCTCAAAGCCAAAGCTCAAACCCAGGTCTTCTGAATTGACATCCAAAGGTTTTTCCTCTCTCCTTGCCTTGTAGGGACTCTACCATCTCTCTGATCCTACAGCACCTTGCAATCAATAGGCACTCATTAAAATAAACATCAAATTGAGCTGGATTAATCATAGTCCTTACCACAGTGCCTCGGGCAGGAGAGGCATTCATATCTTACTGAAGGGAAGTATGGACTATGATTGAATTTCTTTATTATCATCTATTTATGTTGACTATGGGTTTTTCTATCTTCTCTGTCTCTACAGCATTGGAAAGTACTTGAGGGTGGACATATAGCAAGTCTTTATTATATGCTCTTAAGTGTCAAGGGCAGTGCCAGGCAGCTGCTTATGAATTAAGAGAACAGAAAGTGAAGGCTTCTTGGAAATGCAGCTATAATATTTGATCAAGCTTCAGCTTTAGGCCAATTGCTCAAGATCATCGATTGAGAGGTAAAAGAGACATGTTACAAATGATGAAACTGAAGATGATTTAAGTGATTTGCCCAGGGTCGCCTAAATGACCTCTGAAAAAGCTACGATTGGAACCCACATCTTCTTTTAGCTCCAAATCCAATGCTCTACCCACTGTACTGCACTCTCATTGTACTAACGTGTTGTTTGGATTGCTCCACTGTTCAATCAGCCTTGGGTCTAAAACCACTTTCAGCATCCTGTAAAATTTTCACAAACTCTTCTCTTCCCTACCGGTGTCCTTGAGATGATGCTTTAGGTTTCCATTAGCATCAATATTCTAAATAAATAAATACACTGGGGGCCACTGCTAAGGGATGGTACTTTCAATTCTGACTTGCCTATAGCATGATTTCTTTTGGGCTGACACCATTTTCCATTTCTGGGTTAAACAGAGTTAGAGCTGTTATCACCACAACTCATCTCAACAACACAACTCAGAAGTGCTGAGTCAGATTCTCCTGATTGGCAGAAGCCTCCCTGTGGCACACTGGGCTTCGCGAAGCATATTAACTCTTTCACGCCACAAAGCTGAAGAGTAAAGAAACAGAGAAAGAAAGAGACAGAGAGAGAGAAGGAAAGAGAAAGAAACAGAGAGAAAGAAAAGAAGAAGAAAGCAAGCAAGCAAGAAAGAAACAAGAAAGCAAGGAAGAAGCAGTTCAAAAGTAGGATTTAATTTACCAAATGGTATCCTCCAGCCCTGAAAGAGTTAATTAATATGTTTCTAAAACATTCCTGTACCCAGTTGGAAGATCTTGCCCATTGTGAGGAGACTAGACAAGCTGAAAAGACTTTAAAGAACAATGAAGCACTGGGAAGAAAGAATAAGGTGGCATTGCTGGCTAAGTTTTTGAAATACACCTACATTCATTCATTGATGAGCATGTATTAAAATGACTAACAGCTAAGAGTGGACATAAAAAGAAAAAAAAAGACTGGCTCCTAACTAATATGCTTCCAATGTAGCTGGGAGAGGCAGTACACTAACAAACCAACATTAAAGATAGTATGAAGCAACATATTCCTAAATTCAAAATGACATAAATATAACCCCCAGTTATATACCTGTAGATTTTCTACCGTACATTCTGAAGCCCAAGCTAGTTGAAAACTGTTATCCAGATGACTCCCAAACCACTTCCCTTCCCATAACCCACCCTTGACTAGTAGGTATGTGTTGAAAGAAGGCAAACTCATTTTAATATTAGCCTAAGAAAAACGTTTAACCAGAAAGGAAGACTTGAGGGGGAAAAAATCAAACAGGAAAGATTTTCATTATTATCTGCCACTTCGAATCACAGATTCAGAGCTAAGAGTGACCTTGGAGATCATCTTGTCCAATCTCTCATTTTAAAGAAGAAGAAATTGAAGTGACTTGCCCATGGTCACACAAGTAAGTAGCATAGCTGGATTCTAACCCAGATCATCTGACTTCAAATCCAGTATTCTCTCTACTGCACTATGTTAGTTGCCCATGGAGGCCTCCTGCTTTATTCAGTGTTTGCTGGGCAGGCTGAAGAGATGTGAAATAGAGAAGGAAAAAGAAGATGGTGAACCCTGATGAAGAGAAGGGGAGGAAAAAAGACATTCTAGGTAAAGGGATTAATCCAGGTAGTTGTGATATATACCTCTATAGAGGGGTGTGTGTGTGTGTGTGTGTGTGTGTGTGTGTGTGTGTGTGTGTACATTGGAGGGGAGAGTAGGGGGTAAAGAGAGAAAGAGAGAGAGGGAGAGAGAGAGACTGACTCAACAATGTAATAGTAAAGTAATATTTTGTTTGTGAGCACAAGAACATTTTATCCAGGTATCACACATAGATCAAAGGGACAAAGCAGCTCCAGCTCTTAGGAGGAAGAAAAAGTCACACAGTGAATTCTCTGTGTAGATAACTAACACATTGTGGCGGGAAATGTCTAATTTAATGAACTTGGTCTCAGGAAGAGGCAAGTGCAGATAGACAGATGCAAATGCTCTTTCCACTCTGTGCCAGATTAATCGAAATCTCAAGCTGGAAACTTTTATGGAATCAACTTTCCTACCACCACCTTCTTGGCATGCTATCAATTATAAACATATAGTTTGTTTATTTTGTAATTGCACTTTTGCAGGTATTCCTACTGCTGGGCAGGAACCGTAATATAATTAGGGAGCTGATTCTTCTCTCAGGTATGTGGACAGGCCCCATAGCTTCCCTAAAATATGATGTGAGGCATGCATGTGCAAGTGTGGCAGCCACATATGCTATGGTGCTTCCCCCAAACCTGGTTAAACACAGCAGTTTCAAGCCCTGGGGCTTCTGTGTTTTATCATGTCTTCTGAACAGACAAATTCCTTTATCTACCAGCCACTGAAAAATATGTAAAATTGGGTAAGCAGGCTCATCCTGGATTGTAAGCTGGTTAATGTTGCAACAAGCTTGAGAAAGACTTGGTAAAGACTTTATTTCCTCTTTCTCTTTTAGGCAAGGATGAGAAACCTGTCTACAAAAAAAGATCAGAGAAATGTCCATTTTACTCTTGTGTAATAAAGAAGGGAGGCTACTGCACAGTGTTTTGAGTAACACGTTATAAACCTTGATTTTGAAAAGAGAAATACACAAATCATTTAAAAACATTTCCTGGAGTGAAAAGAGACAAGACTGAGGGACTGAATGGGGTGATCTGTAGAATCTACTGTGCAATGAAACTAAAAACAGAGACAGAGAGAGAGAGACAGGGACAGAGACAGAGACAGAGAGAGAGAGACAGAGAGAGAGAGATTTTTAAACACATCCCAGTGCTCTCTGAGTATTGTCACAACATCACTTTACTTATAATGATGTGATGACAAAAATATGAGAGGAAAAGTAGAATTGGCCTTTGTTTTGGGAATATTCAAATAAGGGCTAAAATAAGAAGTACTGAGAATAAAACCACAAGTACTTTCTTTCTTTTCATGGTGTAACAATCAGTTTTGGGGTATCTACTGTTATGTCAGTGGCATAAAGCATTCTACTACCTATTTCTTTAAATTAATCAAAAAGTAGTCCAAACTCATCTTTAGGAACAATGTATATAAAACACTGATGATGAATCTGAGTTAAATGGCTTATGATGAGAATAAATAATGCAATAATGTTTGGGTAACAGCATTATTCCCAAATGGTTTTTACCCTCATGGCAGAAAAACAGCTACAGATGAGCCCTATAGTGAATCGAGTAGTACAAAATGATCTGGAAAAAATGGTTTCTATGAATATCATTTAGAGATGAATATCCTAGCCTATCATCCAGGTAGAAATGCTTTCATTTTTTTTCTTGGTGATTAAACCACAGGTTTTTCTCTATAGGTTTTGCTTGCATGGGGTTAATCATTGCCACAGGTTATTTTGTGCAAGAGATAATTAATTGTAGATCTGTGATCATTACCATGTACGTAATCCAACATTAGAATTTTCCAGGAGACATTGTTTTGCATTCCAAACTGTGCCTAGTTATGAAGCATGGTTTTGTTAAGAGGTCTAAAATTTCTGCTGATCTTCTAACCAAAACAAGCACAAAGCCTTCTGGTAAGAGACATGACACTATCTTTTTAAACTCTAGACAAAAATAGATGGCATCATGGATCACCTGAAGGCCTGATTTTGATTTAACTACATCTTCTGGCATCACAAAGGTTTGAAGATTTTCTTTTATGAAATATCACATTCCTGAAAATCTTTAGATAGGCTCAGAATATAACTCCACAATCCACGGTATGCTAACATTGTAATAAATGGGGAAGTATTTGAATTTCACTTGTTTACATTTTACAAGCCTCCCTACCTATCTATAGAATGAAAATACCTGGATGGGTTTTTTTTTTGCTTTTGTTTTTTGTTTTTGTATGGGGAGAAAATTTCTTTCTCTCAATTTTGGTACCACACAGGAGTCTGAATATCAATTAAGAGTGGCAAGATAGAGAAAATGAATCTGTAAACAGCCTTCTATTCTCAAAATGATGAATCTCAGATTTGGGAATGTCAAGTACTTTTTCCTTAGACAATAATGCCATAATAAAATAATTACAAAGTACTGGCAGAGCCACGCCACACCCCTTTGATTAAACAGCACTTCACAAAATATTTAGATAAAGCCTGAACAAATCAAATAAACATCAAGGCAGGAAATGCTGCCTGGAATGCACAGTATTGGATGTACCAGGGAGTCCGAAAGCAAGTCTAACTTGAAAATTTAATCAAGCAAAATCTAGTGTAATCCCATTACACCCTTTTCACTTAATGAAAGCTATTTAAATCTCTGACATCTTGATTTTTTTTTTTACAACAGATGTAAGCAAAATTAAAAAAAAATCAAAACTTCCTGGGTTTGCAATAACAGTATCCAAACCTAATTTGGGATTTTATTATCTGAGTTACCCACATTATTGAGCAAACATTACACAGTATGAAAAAGAGATCAGTTTTCTACTACTCACTATTGCTCCAGGATTTCAGTAAATATTTGATACTGATTTCAAAGAAGCCTGAATCCTGCTGGCTAGCCATGTCTGCAGCATACAAAGACGCTTCTATGATTCTGAGCAGCTGAAGTGGCAGGTACTGTGTATGGAGATATGACTGTCACCAGTTAGTGATGTAAACTAGAGGTCAGGAGAGGAAACGAAGACTCTGCAGATCTGCTTCTTCCCTCCTTGGCAGGTAGTCCTCATTAAAAAATAATACTAAGAAAAGGCTAAAAAGCCAGCGATGGTTGGCCTCTGCTCCTCCTCCAGCTCCTGGACTTAGTTTTATTGGGTTTCTGTTTCCCCCGGCAGCCCCTTAAAAGCTGCTGCTGTTTGCATCGCTGGGCTGCCACGGCCCCAAATGCCTGCTGCCTGTCCACATGCTCCGTTTCAGACAGGTACAGCCCCGGGAGTAGTTGCTATCTGCACAGTATGCAATGTTCTCAAAGAAGGGGGGGTGGGGGGTTGGGAGAGGAGGGGAGGGGAGAGCTCGGGCTAGCTGGGCTTCTCCCAGGGTGCAGCCTCCCTCCTGTCCAAACTGCTTCCCTTTAAGAGGCCGGGAGGCTGAGTGACCCAGCTCCAAGCACCTCCTTCCTTCTCCTCCTCACAGTATCAACTTGAAGCCTCCCTGAGAAACGTCTCCTCCCTCTCTGCAGCTGGCGGAATTTCCCAGGTTCCGTGGGTCTCTCTCTCTCCCTTCGCTTCAGAGAAGCCTCCCCTGCACATCGCATGCATCCTCTGGTCAGCTACTTCCCCCTCAGCCTGTTTCCAGGCACCACATGCTGAATTATACACAACTGCATCGCTCTGCGGTAAAGCAGAAGCTGCACCCGTGGATCTGGTTGCAGTGACGTTTAAAAAGCCCCATCCATCCGTCAGCCTAGATGCAGGAGAGTAGGTCGCGAGCAATTGCAGATAGGGAACAACAACATAATTTTTCCACGGGCTTTTTTCCTTCAGTTTTTTTAACCCCTCCTCAGCCACAGTCAAATGTTCACTTTATGTCACTATTCCTCAACCCCCTCCCCCAAGAAAAGCGATCACTGAGAGAAGCAGCCACAACACTGGCTCAATGTGTACTGGATGGAGAAGCGCTCTCTCTCTCTCTCTCTCTCTCTCTCTCTGTCCTGCTCATCCTGTGGGTTTATTCACTTTCACTGCATGCGACATCACAATGGATCTGTCTCGCAAACCTTTCATTTCTAATCATCCCAAAGCTCGCTAATTTATTATTATTACATTATTAATGTATTAATTTTCGATATTCGAGGGCAAGAAACAAAAGCATCAGTTTCCTTTGCCCTACAATAGCTTTTTGACTTCATGAATTCTTGCTCTCAGGTTTCCTGATTTCAGCTAGCTGTGGTTCACGTTATCATTTCACTTGCCTGAGTAGGATTTTTAAAAAAAGGGCATTGTACTTTAGTAATGACTGGCTACATTTGTGTGGGCGGGATTTAGCCACTAACCCTAAAAAAACCAAGATAAATAAATGTTGTCTGACAGGGCTTTCATCATTAAAGGGCTTTCCGGTGAAAGAAATCAAAATGTTCTAAAAATGATAAGCATGACTTACTTACTAACATAGCAAAAACTCAGCAAATCCTTGTCTCCAACAAATAAAAATAAAAATAAAGACCCAGAGAATATGAATTCACACTAGAGAGCAAGGAAAGGGAAAATACAGAATGTACTTGATAAAGCTATGTCATTAACTGAGAAGCAATGTGGATAGAAAGCTGGCTTTGGAACTCTGACTCTGACAGGTATTGGCTGTAGGACCTCTCAGTACCACAAGAAACTAAGATTGTAAGTTACAAATTGGTTGCCGGTCTACACTGGTGAAGGAAGTTTCCATATCAGGCATTCCCAATAAAAACACAAGTCAAGATCACATGTATATGTGTGTTTAATTTTACTTATCTATTTATTTTTGGCTCTGAATTTGTGCTTTCACTAATGTAGGAGACTAAGTATGGAAACTGCCTTCACCGAAACAGATCAGCAACCTCGTCTGTTACAGTCTCAGATAGTTACTTGGGGCACTGGGAGATTAAATGACTTACTCAGGGTAACACAGCCAATACCCATCTGAGACAAAACTTGAACCCAGGCCTCCCTGAATCTATGGTAGGCTCTCTACCCACTATGCTAGGCTACATTTCATGCCTATCTACACACACATATGAAATGGCCAGGTGTTGTGTTGTCATTTTTTGCTACAAGCACTTTGGAAAATGAACTGCTGGGGATGGTAGGCGTGCCCACACCATTATAACACAGGAAATATAACATGGTGTTCTTCAGTCATTTTTCAGTCACGTCCTACTCTTTGTGACCCCATTTGGGATTTTCTTGGCAGAGATACTGGAGCAGTTTGCTATTTCCTTCTCAAGCTCATTTTGCAGATGAGGAAACTGAGGCAAAAAGGGTTAAATGACTTTCCTAGGGTCACTTAGTTAATGCCAGCTGCTAAATCTGAACTCAGGATGATGAGTCTGTGATGCCAAGCCTGACAATTCTATCCACTGCACCAGCTAGCTGCCCCAAATACGATGTAAACGTCCATTAAAAAGGGAAATTTTAGGGCCATGTCCTGAAATACCCTTTATTGATGGGACAAATTTTATTAAATTCTTCACTTTGCATAAAGCAAAAGTCTTGAATAAACAAAACACAACCCCACTGATGTGTGTGTATGTACACATCTTTCACAAAATCTGTAACCAGATTGACTTGTTTCACCTGAAACACTTCAGCTGAGGGCAGATTAATTTTCTCACCTGGGCTTTGAATATGAGAGTTGTTTAGATGAAATGAGGACCCTGAAGTTTTTATACTATAACACCTCATCTAAGAAAGGGAAGGAAAAGTAGTCTGGGACATATGTTGGACTTGATATCTGACTGATTCCTCAAAAAGGACTTCCTTCTTCCCCATTTTCCAGTGTGAAGGTTCATGGCATAGTATAAAACTCTCAGCTTTGAACATTTGGTGTTTTGCTTTGTGTTCAAATACATTGAATTCTTCAGATTCTATGTAGGATTTCTAAAAGTCTACATCTTTTGAATATTAATGGCATATACACTTCTGGTAATATATAGATAGGAACAGGTAATGGGATATGGATTTCCGTGGCATGGGACACCCCCAGATAAGGAAACACTCCCTAGCAATGCACACTGACACCTTCTCTGCAACTTAATAGTCTTAAAGAGTTACCTAGAGCATTAAGAGGATGAGTGCCTTGGCCAAGATCTCAAAGCCAATATACATCAGAGATGGGAACATATATGCATGCATGTGTATCTGTATATGTACACAATATATAGTATATACACATATATAGTATATATTGAGTATAAATATATACTATATGTAGTATAAATATATACTATATGTAGTATACAAAATATTATATGTGACATATATTTTACATATATATGTGTGTGTGTGTGCATACACACATATAAGCAAAATAGCTATTCTTTTATTTGGCCTTAGAAAGGATCCTCATATTAGCTTTGCAAAAAGAAAGAATGCTTGCCTTTAAGTTTTAGCTGGATTCCATATGAATTGCTAACTTGTTGAGAATGCTTTTGCAATTGGATTTGAAGAGCTATAAAGCTGTCATGAAAAAAACAACCACCAGAAAACAAAATCTGAAGAACAATTTAGAAGACACTTTCCTAATGGCCTCTTCTAGTCTTCTATGAGAATGCATCAGTGTTAGAGACCACAATTCTTTCTCCTGAAACCTGAATTCTTCTCCAGTGTATAATTTTTTTTAAACTTGGATGTCTTGGAAGAGGTGTTTGCTATGAAAGGGTAGAAAAGGCTTTTTAAAAGGGACTATAAATCAAGCAAAATGATGCCTGCTGTCAACCTGGATTCAACATTTATCCTTTTATCTGCAATTTTAGTCATAAAAAGTAAACTATTGAGGCACCTGGACTCAGGAGCGACTCAACAAGCCCAAGGATTGCTTAGTAATAAAATCAGACTCTATTCCATCTTGTGACTTCAGAAAAAATGAAAGTTTTCTTGAAATGACCTGCTTTTCCATCTGTCACTACTTTTTCCCCTTTTTTTATTGAAGGAACATATAACACACCAACACACACATATAATACGTAGATATTTGCACAGATATATGTGAGATGATAATTAAACCCATGGGAGCTGATGTGATTATTGAGAAAGGACAGGAGGAGAAAAGAAAAGGGCCTAGAGCAGATGCTTGAGCAACACTGACAATGAGAGGATGTAATATGGACAAAGATCCAGAAAAGGAGGCTAAGACTGAACCAGACAGAAGGAGAACCAGGGGAGAATAGTGTCCTGAAAGCCTAAAGGTGACAGAGTATCTGGGAGAAAAGGGTGGTTAACAGTGTCAAAAAAAGACCTTTATTGAGGTCTTACTGAACATTTGTGGCAAAAATGACCACAGAGAGATCATGACCATCTTGACATGTCCAAACTCAATGGTAACAGAAATTTGTCAATATGCCAGAATAATAAATGGGGTATTCAGTACCAAAATAGACAGATTTTTAAGGTCAACTCTGAAGAAAGGTGGAAGACTTTCTCTAGGACCTAAGGAGACAGATTCCTATTTAAAGAAGAGCATTGGATTTGCATGAGGAAACGATATATTGTACACACTTCTAGGTTGGGTAATCAGGGTTGCCATATTTAAAAGAATTAACAAGAACATTGGCCTAGTTTTGAACCAAAAAGAGAATACAATTCTTATAAATGTCAAATAGGCTTGAATGAAACAAAAGGTTTACATTTAGATCTAAAAAGAGATACTGAGGGGGGGCGGAGCCAAGATGGCGGCTGGGAAGCAGTGACTGGCGTGAGCTCCCCACCAAGTCCCTTCAAAAACCTATAAAAAATGGCTCTGAACCAATTCTAGAGCTGCAGAACCCACAAAGTGGCAGAGGGAAGCAGGGCTCCAGCCCAGGACAGCCTGGATGGTCTCTGGGTAAGGTCTGTCCTGCAGGGAGATCCCAGCTCCCAGCTGAGGGGAATGGAGCTGAGCCAAGCTGAGCCAAGCAGAGCCCAGCGCGGCCTGGACCGCGGACCACGAACCGCGGACTGACCAGACCACGAGCCAAGCAGAGAGTGCCCCAGCATCCTGAATTACTGAGCAGTGGCATCTACCAGACCTCTCAACCCACAAAGAGCAAAGACAAAAGA
>JAQQSZ010012531.1:0-11986 GCA_028646595.1 Phalanger gymnotis | reverse complement strand
ATATCTATAGGTATATGAAAAAATGCTCGAAATAACTACTGATTACAGAAATGCAGATCAAAATAACTCTTAGATACCACATCTCTCCTGTCAGATTGGCTAAAATAACAAAACAGGAAAATGATAAATGCTGGAGAGGATGTGGGAAAATTGGAACATTGTTACATTGCTGGTGGAGTTGTAAACTGATCCAGCCATTTTGGAGAGCAATTTGGAACTATGCCCAAAGGGCTATAAAAATGTTCATACCTTTTGACCCAGCAATACCACTTCTAGGGTTGTATCCCAAAGAGATCACACAAGTGGGAAAAGGACCCATACGTACGAAAGTATTTATAGTGGCTTTTTTTGTGGTAGCTAAGAATTGGAAATCAAAGGGATGTCCATCAATTGGGGAATGGCTGAACAAGCTGTGGTATATGAAGGTAATGGAATACTATTGTACTATTAGACACGAGGATGATATGGACTTCATAACAACCTGGAAAAACCTACATGACATAATGCTGAGTCAGCAGAGCAGAGCCAGGAGAACATTATACACACACAGATACATGGATTCTGTGAGGATTAACCCTGACAGACTTTGCTTGTCTCAGCAACAGAAGGTACAAAGACAATTCCAAAGGATTCTCAATGGAGAATGCTATCTACATCCAGAGAAAGAACTATGAAGCATGAAAGCAGATTGAGGCACACTTCATGCTAGCCTTTTTCCCCCTTTTTTTCTTTTCTTCTCTTTTGTTTTTGGGTTGATTTTTTTTTTGGTTCTGTTTCTTCTTTCTCATGATTCATTCCATTGGTCACAATTCTTCTCCATAATTTGACTAGTGTGTAAATTAATTCAATGCAAAGTTATATGTGGAAGTTATATGGGATACCATGCTGTCTTGGGGAAGAAGGGAGGGAAGAAAATCTGGAACTCAAAATTATATAGAACCGAGTGTTGTAAACTAAAATAAAAAAAATTAAAAGAAAAGAAAAGACTTTGAGATACCATAACAATGGTCTTCAAATATGTAAAGGATTGTCCTATGGGTAAGAAATGACATTTGTTTTGCTTGGTCACATAAGGCATAAATAGGTTCAGTGAAATTTACAAAGAAGCAAATTCTGCTTCAATACAAGAAAATTTCCTCATAATTGGAACTTTCTAGAATCAGAATGGGCTGCTTTATGGGACAGTGCATACATTCTTTGTCAGTACAAATCTTTAGACAGAAGTTGGATATGTCACACCCCAAGACACAGTAACAAGATCTATAATTGTTGATGAGAGGCTATCGAAGTGCTATTAAACATTTTCCCTCAGGCTAAAAAATTTCCAGTGTCCTGAAAAATCATATGAGGTTACATCAAGGCTATATTAACATTATAATTTAAAAAGTATCATAATATAAAATGCCACTTGCTACACTGCTTTAAATAAGAAGAAAAATGATATATCACTAGCAATAGTAACAAGGATAATGATAATTGGGACAGGGAAAGGGACTGGACCTGTGATTTTTTTGCTATAAGGAACTCTCAAATGAGGAAAATCTCTCCACTGATATAGGTCAGTATCTTCTCTGCATTGTGTAGTCTTAGAGAGTTGTTTAGAAGGCTGAGAATATAAGTGACTTGACTAGGGCTACTCACTAATAATAATAACAACAGAAATAATAAGTAGAAATAACAACTAGGAATAATAAGTAATCAAATATTTTCTAAAATAATAATACACATATAACACTACATTTACACATCTAAAAGTATAATTCATTAATAGGAAATAAGCGTGACTGCATGAAAATACTTATCCTATTTCTCCTGAAGCATCATCAATTAGCCTGTGAGAGTTCATATGGTTATGGTTCTGGCTTTCCTCTGTGTGTGTGTGTGCGTGCGTGTGCGTGTGTGTGTGTGTGTGTGTGTGTGTGTAAATAAACTTATAGATGATGTGGACTATTATTTCTAAGTTTTTATATTGTCCTGTCTCTCCCTAGAAATCCTTACAAAGGACATTTTAGGGAAGGAGGCACTGAGTCTGAGTAGCCCTACTCCTTTGTCCAAACTAGGGTCCTCTTCGTCATAGCCCTTTTTTGGTTCTATACATGGTTGTTCCTCTTTAGAAGCAGGACTCTCTGAGCTATTGTCTAACTGACAATCCAGTTATTGTGGCCGAATAGTCTCTTTTCCTTAAAGACTCCTTAACTAATTGCTCATTGTTGCTTTTTTCTTGCTCCTCAAAGAGTCCAACTAACTCTCCTATGGGCAATAGATGATCTCTGTGAATTTTATGCTGCTTTATATTATTAGTGGATTGTTGTCTGCCTATACTTGAAATATAGCTTTATTCAAGTAATCTTTGAATTTTTCACCGACAACCTACTTCAAAACTAAGCAAAGGAAATCATGCTACACCGTCACTAAGTCTTCTGCCAGCAAAGATAGTTTTTGATCATTATTTCTCTCTCAGAACAGTTTTATTCCTAAGCCTTCCAAGCTAATATCTCTATACACAACAAAAAAAAAATGGCAGGATCTACATAGGCCAACACTGGTAATTACTTTAAACTATTAATCAAGGCATACATGTGCATACATATACATACATATAAAATTATATATAGCAAATTATATCTATCTGTTTACACATATATTTCTTTTCTATATGTAGCTATGTGCATGTTCTCTCCCCATTAGATTGTGAATTCCTTGAGAGCAGGGATGGGTTTTTGCCTCTCTTTGTATCCCTAGCACTTAGCATAGCGCCTGGCATACATTAAATGTTTAATAAATGCTAGTTAGCTGACTGACTGACAAAGAACTGGAAACAAAATAGTTACCTATCAATTGAGGAATAGCTAAACAAATTATAGCACATGGATATAACTAAATATTTCTGTGCTATAAGAAATTATGA
Source organism: Phalanger gymnotis (assembly GCA_028646595.1). Classification (NCBI taxonomy): domain Eukaryota; kingdom Metazoa; phylum Chordata; class Mammalia; order Diprotodontia; family Phalangeridae; genus Phalanger; species Phalanger gymnotis. Next base: position 9,078 of record JAQQSZ010012531.1, on the reverse strand, counting down.
ACATGTGGAATACAAAGACATATGGAAAAAATTATATAATCCGATGTAAAGTGAAGTAAGCAGAACCAGGAAAACAATATACACAATGACTACAGTCATGTACATAGAATGAACAACAAAATAATTTAAATTAGGTGCTGTGAAGTTATGATCAGAAATAAGCTTGACTCCAAAGGAAAAATGTGAGAAGACGCTTATCCCAACTCCTTTGCTGAAGTGCATGTCCATGGCTATGGAATACTATATATAATTTCAAACTTTTTTGATGTTGGTTATATAATTGTTTTTCTCCTTTTTTATTCGTTATTATAAAAGGTTACTCTCTGGGAGAGGGCAAGAAGAGGGGGGTATAGTTGAAAATGTGAAAGACATAAAAATAAAAAGAATTTAATTGTTTTTAAAAGAACTAATATTATGACAGTACTTTGACTGGAAGTCCTTTGTCTCACTTGAATTAATGACCTAATCTATCTTCCTTGTATAGAAGACTTAATTGGGCTGGGAGGAGGGAAAGTGATTTTAATTCCTGGAAACCAAGAGATTTAGTCTTTTTTATAACCAAACTAAGGGTGGGAATATCTTTTGATTAATATAATTAAAAGGAGTGTTTCTTTTCTCACCTTTCACCAGACTGAAAGGTGAATGCTTAGGATGAGTGATTAAAGAGGAAGTAATTGGTTTCCAGGAAGATATTTTCTCCATGGGTGAGCAAACATTAACAATTACTATTCTTTGTAAGTAAGTAAAAACCCTAAATTTAAACTATGTATCTTTGTTTTGCTTCACCGTGGAATTTTGTCTTTTGTTTCATGATCATTATAAAATATGAGTGGAAATTGTCTAGAAGAGAAAGAATACCAATTAACAATGGGAACTTTGCCCATTTGTATCTCTTTCTAAGTAGAAATGTTGGTGTATTAATAAATTGTTTCTGATAAACGTGGGCTAAAATGAAAAGTACAGTTTTTCTTCCATGGTGGTTTTCAAGCAAAGGATAGTTGTCTTGGATGTACTGTCAGGCATTGATAAAACTCTGCAACTCTGAATTCTATGATTCTGGTCCAACTGTTCTTACCAACTTTTAACGTCATAAGCACTACTTCTATTTTTTCATTACAGCTGACACTGAGTGTTAAAGTCCAAGCTTAGTGTTTATGCTCTCATCCATGGTGAGGACAGATCACTATAGAAATGCTAGAATTCTAATTTTTTTGTTGTCTTCTTCCTACTTTTGTGTATGAATGCCCTTAGGAACATATGGCTTAGCTGTATCCCATGACAAGTTTTCTGAAGGTTCTTTTTCTCCTTCACTGCTTTTCTCTGTTATAAAGCAACAGTCTTCATGATTTTCCTTCACATTTCTCTATAAACTTATATTCTAATCCAATGTCATCCTTGGTTTATATGTCTCACTTATTAGCAAGCAAAATGTGATTTTTAGTTGCTATAGTTTCCAGACCCATTTTATCTTCTTGCCATGGTGACTTCTTTATACAGTTGACCTTTTCTAATACATGATGATAATTAGGTGTAATGTCCTTATATTTATCCATTGACCATATTTAGTTGTCCACTTATTTAAATACAATGGGTTGGATGTCCTATTGTCATCCATCGTATCATTTTCTCACTTTTATCTTTCTAATTTTATAGATTTTTTTTTACCTTTGTTCTAACCATTTAATGATCTAACTACATACAGAAAACTGATTCTGTAATAAGTCTCATATCAGCAAATAATCATTTCTTTTCCATTAATATAATCAATTAATTTTTGTATCTATATTTGGTGTTTTTCAACTCTTCTAAAAGAAAGTATTTCTGACATAGAGGCATGAATCTGAATCATCCTCAAGTCTTTGGTTTCTTTAATTTATTATTATTGAACTTTATTTTTCAACATTTTGGCTGTGTCCTACTATGTTTAACATCTCATTAAAATCACCAACTAGCAAAGTAGATCTTGCTCTGGTTTGAAAGATTTTGTTAAGTTCTACATGGAATTTCTCTATTTCTTCTCCATGTTGTGGGCAAGCTAGATGGCACAGTGGATAAAGTGTCAGGCCTGGAGTCAGGAAGATTTGAATTCAAATCCAGTTTCAGATCCTTACTAGCTGTGTGACCCTGGGCAAGTCATTTAACCCTTTTTGCCTGTTTCCTCATCTATAAAATGAGCTGGAGAAGGAAATGGCATACTACTCCAGTATCTTTGCCAAGGAAACCCCAAGTGGAATAATGAAGAGTCAGAAACAACTGAAAACGACTAAACCACAATAACAAAATCTCTGTGATAAGTATTGGTGTCATTGCACTAGTAGTTTGACTTATGTTTATGATGAATGCCGCCAACTTAAATGATCAAGTGTCTCATGAAATAGTTTTTCTGGTTGCCCTTGGTCGCACAATGAAATCTACTCCTCCAATTTATTCCCTTCTCTGAGGAGAAATTATGAAGCAAATGTTTATTTATCTACAACTTTCTTTGTTTTGTGGTTTCATTTATATTATGATTATATCAATATGGATATGGCCCACTTCTTTCAGTAGTGTACCAACTTGTTAATCATTGGACAAAAATTATACATTAGGAGAACCAATAGTTAATTATTTGTAGACTGTTTAAAAACTATGCTTCATAGTATAGTGATAGTATTGCTGCTCTTTTTTTCTACCAGTAGTAGCAGTGGTCACACAGGACTGAGAAACGACATATATTTTTCTGTTTTGAATCTCTCTAGCCAAAGAATAAATTCATAATAAAATAGTTATTATTGAATAACAATGTTATAACAAAAGCTAAGAAGAAGATCTTGTATTTGAATAGCAATGTTTAGCTTGTGCTTTAGACTTTTGATCTGCCTATGAGATCCTGTCATATATGTAAGGGTTGTCTTTGTTATATTTGCATGACTTCACATATATAATTGATATCAAATTGCTTGTCTTCTCAATAAGGGGGGAGGGGAGGGAAAGAATTTGGAACTCAAAATTTTTAAAAAAACAAATGTTAAAAATTTATTACATGTAATAGAAAAAATAAAATATTTGAAACAAAACGAGAACTTCTTCTAGGAAGGGATCTAGCCTTCTCTTTTTTATGGACAGTACTCACTCCAAATCTAACCCCATTTACCACAACCATGCTTATTAACTGATTTACTAGTCTACTTTGAAAAAGAAAATGCCACTCATATTTCCTTATCTGATCATATGTTGTATACCCATTTATGCTCTTTGAGGGTCAGAACTGTTTCTCATTCTTGTCTCCTGAGCTTCTAGCAGAGTAAATTGTTATTTCAGTGTAGAGAACCTCTACACAACCAAATCACACCCCATCATGGTAGAGTGATACATTGGAAAGAACATTGAAACATGGAGTCAAAGAACCTGCATTTGAACCTTGGCCTCTACCACTTCCTATGTGACCTTGGACAAGACAGTTCACCACTCTGGGCCTCAGTTTCCTCATCAGCAAAACAAGGTGGATAGACTAGATGACACCCCCTCCCCCAGGACCTTAGCACAGTGCCTTATATAAGTTATTAATAAATGCTTCATTCATTCATTCATTCATTCATTCATTCTAAGGTCCCTTCTAGCTCCTCCAGCATCAAATCTATGGTTCTAGGAAACTGTCTGAGGCACACAGAATTTAAGTGACTTGTCCAGGGTCATATAGGTTATAAATGTCAGAGATAAGATTTGAACACAGGTTTTCCTAACCCTGCTCAATCCACTACGACAAAGCTATCACTGCCTCAGCCTTTCTCATAGTAGGCTCTTAATAAGTATCTGTTGAATTGACTTAAACACTAAAAATCATGGAATTCTCCCAAATAGAAAAAAAAGTATGATAATGTAGAAAAGTTGCCAAAGTTTAGGGGTGAAGAGTAGGGAAGCAGACTAGTGATGGTGGTCACAATAATAGACAACTAAAATGCCAGGAAATGGTGAAACCCGACAAGAGAGTTCAAAAACGTGTTTTTATGTTTATTTAGTTTAATATGCTTAATGTCAATATAGAGTGTATCCTTATAATCCACATGCAAAGTAAAATACCTCATTGTTAGTAGATTTTAGAGTTAAACCAGTTACTATTGTAGACTCACTGGAATCATTTCAATTTATTAATTTGGAGGTTATTTTGGCTAAATGAGTTGCAGAAAGTACAAAGGTTGATGAAGAATAACAGTATGTGATTCTAGTCATTCCATTTCTATACTAAAAACTACCCAAGTTTATATCAAGTGAAAGAATGATTATCTTGGACCAGAAAAAATTAATGTTTCTATCTTTCTGTTTTCATAACTTATTTCCTAAGCTTTTAAACACAAATATAATAGGTCTGAAGGGCCACATCTGAACGATAAATGAGAGGCTGTGGTGAATTAAATGCATTTGCTTTGTTCTGCAGATGTTAAACACAATTCCCACAAAATATGAAAGGTTGAGTTAATTCTGCCTTGGACAAATCGAATGAGCATGTGTTTTGATTTTTCCTTCCATTGATCTAATTTTCTTTTAACTTGATACTTGGTTTTATACAAGTGTGTGTGGGATAATTATAAACATCCAAGAAAAGCATATTGGATTTTGAGTGAGAGGATCTGGGTTCAAAATGTAATTCTTCTACTTACCAACTTTGTTACTTTGGGCATTATTTAACCTCTCTGAGCCTTAGTTCCCTCAACTAAATTGTAAATTTGGAGGGTTGGACTAGATGCCTCTAGGGATTTTTTTCAACTCTAAATATATAATTCTATGATCTTATGGTTATTCTGATCTTCTAGATTAGGCTTTTATGAATTTCAATAGGTTTTTCAAATAATTTTTAGAATTTTGTACTGGGAGAAAGCAAGGTTTTTTAGTCCTTTCAGGTGTAGCATCTGCCTATCAGTGGTATATCTTCTAGTTGCTGGGGTAGGAAGGCGGGCAATCTAGGAGAAAAGTGACTGCTCCATCTTAGAGTTCATGACAGAGGATAAGAAAACTGAGAATAATCTGAAATAGATTTTGGGAAAGCAGATTTTAATGTACTCAGAGAAAAGGACAAAGAAACCCCATGTCATGCCCTGGCCTGCCAGAAGATCTAGACTTGTTAATTGTTCAGATACTGCAGGTCACTGGTAAAAATGGAATATCTGTTCAATAGTCCCACAAAATTCCTTTGCTTTCTGGAAGAATAGAAAATAAAATTTGATTGACTATAGCACTATATGTGCTATTAGCATTGGTTAATGTATGCTTATGAATTTTTTGTATCTTAAGCATTTTTTTGGTATGGTGGAAGAAATAAATAGCTGTCCTATACTTGATATTTACTTTATATATTGAGTACACTTTCCAGACATTACCTTGCTAAACTCTTTTTAGGAAGAACTCTACATCTGAATCATACTTAAGCTTTTTTGTGGAGATTTTGTCCAGGACTCTGAAATAGGGGATATAATAAGTTAGAGAATGCAAGAAAAGCTCTGATGACTTTGGACAACAGACCAGATTTTCCCAGGACTAAAATTGGTCTGCATGTGTCCATGTACATGACTCCTTTTCAGAGAGGTCACCTTACCTCCCCACTCCTCCCACTCCCAATGTATAGCTAATAAAGATAAAATAATGTTTTAAAGGTGTTTTCTAACAGATAATTTACCTAGCACTACTATCTATATGTTGATAGTAACGAAATGAAAAATGGAGAGGACTTGTTGATAGCTAATAATGATAACTTTTTCTAAGTCTAAGAATTATTCAAACTTTTTAATTCATCTTCAGGATTAGGCTGGAAGTCACCAACATAAAGCATGACTTAATCATCACTCAAATGCTACTTCCATGAAATCTTCTCTGGTCCCCCACTCAAGTGACAACCTTCTCCTTGTAACTCAGCCTTTTTCTGCACCTCTCTAATGGACTTATCATATGATGTTGTATATTAAGGATGCTGATGTTTATGACTCATCTTCCTACTTCATTGGGGATAAGCTTCATGAGGGCAGAGACTATGTTTTTCTAAACTTTTGCTTTTCTTTTTTTTGAGGGGGGAAGGCAGGGCAATTGGGGTTAAGTCACTTGCCCAAGTTTACACAGCTAGTAAGTATGTCAAGTGTCTGTGGCTGGATTTGAACTCAGGTCCTCTTGTCTCCAGGGCCAGTGCTCTACTCGCTGCACCACCTAGCTCCCCAACTTTTTATTTTCTTCAGGGCCTAGAACAGGGCTCTGCACCCAGCAGGTACTTAACAAATGTTTACCGACGTAGTGGTAACATCACACAAATGAAAAGCAGACCCTGTGATTTATCTCTTTCCTAAATGGCTATATGAACTTTATAAAGTGTGAAGACACTCACTCCTTCAGTAGTTGTCTTACTAATAAGGTAGACCCTGGCAGGGGGTGGGGTGCCCCAGGCAAGAGGAAAACTTATGTAGTTTATTATTTGTGGCAATCTCCCTTCTTAATCTGTGGGCTAAACCTCTGGACAGCTCTCTAATTCTCTCCATATGCGAGAGATAAAAAGGATCCTAACACTAAGTGTAACTAACACTAAGTAACACTAAGACTAGATACTAATCTTGAGATCTCAAACCTAAATAAACAGACTTTGAGGAAATTGCCCTGATAACATAAGACCATAAAAGGCAGAGAATTCCCAACGCTGAAGGCCAAGGGGTCCTTGTTCTTCAATCATTTGTGCTGAGGAACCCACTAAGTTTCTCAGGGATAACTTGGCTAAAGACAGAGCAAAAACCAACAACAAGAACAAGTCCCCGATGTTAGAGCTTGTCTGCTGTTAGGCTCTGAAAATTCCTTAGTATTTCACTACCTCCTCTTAATTTCGGCATCAAATTATCTCCTTCTTACCTGAAAAGATCAAAGGCATCTTATGGAGTCTCTCCCAATTTTCCTCATTCATGCCAATGCACTCTTCTATACCTTTACCTCACACAACATAAATGCATATAGAGCTGACCTCATTGCTAGGAAGACCTGAATTCAAGTCCTGCCTCTGACACATACTAGCCTACTAGAAGTGTGACCCTAAGCAATGATATTTTGGTCTCTCGGTGTTCTAGGAAACTGTTTAAGACTATAAGTTGCAGAGAAGGTGATGAATTGCATTGGTAGAGGAAGTTTCTTCACTGGGCATTCCCTGTCCAATGAAATCACAGGTCTAGGCCTTATCTTACAGTCTCACTCATATTTTCTTTTCAAGAGGATGAAATTGCCCTTGTTTTGATAACTTTAACCTCTTCCCCTGTACCATGACCTTTTCATGTGCCTGACCTTTCACCTCCTCTGTGACCTTTGAATCATGCTAGTTTCTTGTGTATCCCTCTCTATTGCCCCAGTTCCATTCTCCTTCAAACACTCCCAAGCTTCCTCCAAACTAAAAACAAAACAAACAAACCAAAAAGGTCCCTGACCCTATAACAATATGAAATTTAATTTGAAGAAATGTAAGTTCTGCACTTTAAAAAAAAGTATGTACAGCTGTGATTCAGTTTACTTCAACAAATATTAAGCATTTATTGTGTGTGAAGTACTATGCTAGGGATACAAAGACAGAAATTTTGATTGTTTTCTCTGCAATCAAGGAGTTTACTTCTTGCTGGAGATGTGACTAGAACGCAGTTTATGTGAAAAAAAGGCCTAGGTCCTAAGTGTTGTAGAGCAATGGACCCCAACCATTTTTATCATGGCCTCATCCATAAAAAAAATTTTAAGCACACTCCAAATATGCTTTGGATATTTATTTATTCACAAATTATATGCATATACTACCCTATTAATTAGATACATCATAAAACTCAAGCAAAAAATAATGTAAAAGAGGATGAAATAAAAATCATAAAACATTTTGAAATTACTTGATTCATTAATGGTAGCAGGAAAATTTTTTTGTTTTGCCCGAATATATTTTTAATAATTTAATGATATTTTTAGTGAGAGTAATGTGATTGAATATCCATGAATATTTTTTGAAATTTTGTTTTTAAACTTCATGATACAGTGAGTGGAAGGTCTGGTTTTGATTTCAGTCTATTTCAATTCTGTCTTACTGGTTGTCATAACTGAAAAAAATCCTTCACAAAAATATATAGTTACAAATGAAAGAAGTGCATCTTTGTGCTTACTCAATCATGATACTTGACTTTCAGCCTGCCTCAGCAATTATGTAAAGGTTTTTGCTTAAGTTCTATCAGTAAATTTCCAGGTTTCCTGATGTCAATAAAGTAAATTGTTCTTGCACACTAAACAGGAGGTATTACATTTTTAATAATGTGTTCAAAATCCACTGAAATTTTTCCTTTGGAAGATTGTCTTAATAGGCTAGAAAATGCCATTTCCAAGCTTTTTGAAAGTTGCAGATGTGAGAATATATGAACCCAAAAAGTGTCTAGGAGTAGATCAAGGGTTGTCAACGGCATTAAATGTTTACTGTTTCATTTTTCAGTCATACCTGACTCTTCATGACCCCATTTCAGGTTTTCTTGGCAAAGAAAATGGAGTGGTTTGTCATTTTCTTCTTCAGCTCATTTTATAGATAAGGAAACTGAAGCAAATGGTTAAGTGACTTGCCCAGGGTCACACAGCTCATAAGTGTTTGAGTCTGGATTTGAACTCAAGAAGATGAGTCTTCCTGACTTCAGGCCTAGCACTCTATCCACTTTACCACCTAGCTGCCCTGTTTAATGCTACGGGTACCAAAAAGGATGGGAATTGAGAAAAAATCATTAAATTTCGTAATTAATAATAGATTATTACTTAGATAAGTATTCAAAGGATTTGAACAAAGAGTTCCCAAAAGAAGATTTACGAACTATTAACAATGAACTCTCTAATAATAAAAGAAGTGAAAATCAAAACAACTCTAAGTAAACCTTACTTACGTTTACTTGTTAACCTTACACCCAAGTAAATTAGCAGATGACAAAAACCTATGAACTTTTGGGCCTCTTTCTTATTAGTAGGAGTGGGAAAATCCTGGATTTTCTGTCGAGCTTGTGGGAGGATTTCTCGCAGTCCTCTATTCCACTGTATCCCCAAAAATTTCACAGTTTGAGCTGGCCCTTGAACCTT
>JAQQSZ010012530.1:0-11986 GCA_028646595.1 Phalanger gymnotis | reverse complement strand
TTAGGAAGAAGCAAAATATAGTTAGTCTTTCACAACATGAGTATTGTGGAAGGGTTATACATAATGATACACATATGGCCCATTGCTGAATTGCTTGACTTCTTAGGGAGGGTGGGTGGGAAGGGAAGAGGGGAGAGAATTTGGAACTCAAAGTTTTACAAAAACAAAAATGTTTTTGCATGCAACTAGAAAATAAGATGCACAGGCAATGGGGCATAGAAATTTATCTTGCCCTACAAGAAAGGAAGGGAAAAGGGGATGGGAGGGGAGTGGAGTGACAGAAGGGAGGGATGACTGGGGAACAGGGCAACCAGAATATATGCCATCTTGGAGTAGGGGGGGTAGAAATGGGGAGAAAATTTGTAATTCAAACTCCTGTGAAAATCAATGCTGAAAACTAAATATATTAAATTAAAAAATGAAAAAAAAGGATAGAAGGAAGAAAATCTATTTTGCCAACCTATGTAGAGGATACGAACATTCTAGGCTAGTGGCATGCTAAGCTTATTCTTGTGTGTCCTGCTCCCTGTCCTTTCATCTAGATCAGACCTGCACAACTTGCTAGTAGGTAGGGGCCAAAGTTGAAATAGGCTAAACTTCTTTGGACCTCACATAGGTTTTTAGCAGATCACTTTCCAAGTAAAGGTATAATTGATGATTAAACTATTTTGCAAATAAACTACATTTCAAAAAAGAGAAATTTCAATTAATATCAATTAATCATACTTATCAGTTAAGATTTTTATTTATCATAAAATCGCTCCTCTCAGACTAGAGACAAACTGACGATGGTTGGTTGTTGTGGGTCATGTGATAAACAGGAGAGCGTGTACAGTGGCAACCTACCTGCCAAGTTACATGATGGGCACAACAGTGACTAGTGGAAGGCAGGTTTAGAGGGGCACAGAGAAAGCACTCGTCGCATGTTTAATTTCTGCCCAAAATCTGTTGGAAAGGACCATGGGCCATATGTTGTGCAGGCCTGATCTAGATCAAGTGTAGATTCCTACAGCAGGTGATGGTAATTAGAAGCTGAGTAATAACGCTCTCACCCAAAAGCGATGGGCATGATATGTGAGTCTGTGGTGCAGCAATATGGGAGCTTTTGCTTTCCTTGGCTGTTGAAGGGAGTTAAACTAGATCATGTTTCTGCCTAACTAGAGTATTTCTTCCGGTTCGTTTCCCTCTAACAAAGGAGAAAAACTCAGGGTGAGAAGCTTATTTTGTCCTTGTTGCTGCGAACTTGAGCTTTTCTCTAAATCATCTCTTCTTCAACGGCCTACTCTCCTTGTTGCTTATATATTGTTCCCCCTTGGTATAAATGAAAATTTGGCAACAACAACCCAGACTTGTCTGGTTAATGATGGCGGTGGAGAGAACATGGGAGAGGGAAAGGGACTTTTTTGTTTGTTTTGCTTTAGGAGCATTTTAATGCTCCTCAGTGAAAGGTAAGGTAGGAAAAAGAGAAGAGAGGCTTTGTCATTCTTTTAAATAGAAGGGAGACACTATTCGTTTTCAGTGTGAGGTGTGGAGGTATAGAAAAAGGCCCCTGGATTCTCATAGGAGAGAAAGTATGTAGATAATAATTGTCCCCTGGACTAGTAAGATAAAACATTGAGGGATGGTAACGATGATACCTGGGACTATGGCTTTAACACATAAATAGTATCACCAATGAGAGTTCTTAGAGCTCTTCGCTCTACAAGCTTACATGTTTTGCTTCTGCTGCAGAAGCTAATTACCTTAAAAAAATTAGAAAACTGCTTTTTCCCCACAATCTTAACCATCGATGTCTATCAGCTAAGTTTCAGATCTATTCCTGTCTTGGTTAGCAAATGGCTTTGTATTCACTCCACCTATCTACCAGATGGTAAGAATTTGTTTTACTAACCCTACCAAAGTAAGTGATCAAAACATTGAATATAATCAGGGAAACCGGTCTTCATTCAGGAACCAGATAGGACTGGATTCCTTCCACTTGTGTTCGACCCTTTACCCTAAAAGACCTTGAGTCATGAGAAGTTGGAGTAGATAGTTAAGATCGTTCAGTTTTATTTTTTATATTAGTCTATAATAAAGCTGTAGCACTTTGGACGCTGGACAGATGAATACTTTTATGGACCAATAGCTTAAGATAGCATTTGTTTTAATCTTGTACTATCTCTTTATATAAATATAGGCATTAACGGATTGAGTACAATTGACTTACACATTGTTCATCTAGTTAACAGGAGGTACCAAATTAATTCCCTCTACCCACAAAGGACTCTTTTGTCTTTGAAAGCATTGATCAAGTGTATATTGCCTTATATCATATAGGTGATTCATAGTGCTAATTATCTGTAGTGCTCCATGAATCAGGATGTGAAATGACTCGATAAACAGCTGGTTCATGCTTTTACAAGGATGTTTCTTGAATTCCTGAGAAGGACTTTTATGTACACAGCAGAAGGTGGTACACAAATAAGGCATTCTGTCATAAAGTTGAAAGGTCTTATGAACACAGAGTATAGCTAGAGAAATGAGGGGAGGAGAAAAGTGACACTGTTGATGTAGTGTTTAAAGGAGATGAGTCTGCAAATCATCTCAAATTGCCTAGGTTTTTCACCAAAGGGTTAAATGTATGTGGGTATATATTTTAAAATATGTTTTGTGGGTTTTAATTTTGGTCTCAGAATGCTTTATAGGTATTGAGACAGGGGTGGTAATAGTACAAAATACAAGCTCAGCATGAAAACCTAAGATGAGGAGGGGAACTTGAAAAAGCAAATGGCTTGAAAAATCCTAGAAATTTTGGGGGCAACTCCCCTCAAAACATGTTCTACCCTGCCAGTACTCCAAAGACTCTGCTCAATTACTTTGTAGCTTCTGCAGTTTTATTGCCCTAAACTAGAAAATCAATAGATTTTCCTGGATGCTCCTAGTCTGCCCTTCTTATATGTCACGCTTCCTTCGACCCCACTTTTTACCCTGGACTGAATCTCAGCAAAGGACCCTGGCTTGGACTTGGTAAAATACAACTCTGCTCCACCTTGGTGCCTCACGCTTGCCTTATCTAACCTTTTGCTTTGTCTAAAAAACAAGTATATTTTCCATGAGAATTCAGAAGAAGAGAATTAGTATTTCCCACTAATGGTGGGAAGGAAGCACTTAAAATATTCCTAGGTGAAATTTAGATGCTAGATATCTCATGCCCTAATCGCCAGCATGTTATTGGAGGGAATTTCTGGAATTAGTACAATGGGGCAAATCTTCAAAGCATGTGTGAATTATTTTCCTTATCTCCTCTGCTAAACTAATCTCAAATTGATTGTCAATAAATCCAATCATGTTTAAAAGAGTGGAGCAAGAAGAATGACATCCAGGCTATTGGCTTAAAGGGAATACTGATGATATTATGATAATGATAACATTGTCGATGGTGGTTATGATGATGATGGCAACTGCAGTACCTTCAAAATCCAACCCATTGTCTATGCCATGAACATTCTGCATAAAACTAGCGATCCTCAGCCAGCCAGAGTCAGCCATGTACAGTAAGGAATTGGTATGCTCTAAGACCACTATGGTATCTGTGAAAACCTGGCAGAAACCCTGAAATGCCAGCAAATTAAGCTCCAGCTATTAATACCACAGAGTTGAGTTAGCACCCTAGTCAGTGTGATGCAACTGCTCTTGAGTCAGAGAAATAGAGCAGCACAGGGTTGCTGATTGGTATTATTTGAAACCATCGGGATAGCTTGACAGAGAGGATGGAGGAATTGGTATCATTGCTTTGGGTTCTGGTAATACAAGAAAGCAAAATAAACCAGATAAACTCAGAAACACCAATATCTAACCTGCTGGACATGCCTTAGTGCTGATGGCAATGACCACTAAAATGAGCAAGCCATGAGTGTGAATGAAATGGATTGAAGGCATAAATACGTTCATTATGTGCCAATTCTATATCATAAGCAAATGAGACACAGTTATAACTAGTTATAGGGAAGGTCAGTGGTACCCTCAGTTCCAAGTAATGCGACAATGTATTGCCAAGCAATGCAGGGTAATAGTAAGAAATAACTTCATTCAGAAGCCAAGATTAGATGAAATAAGAGATGAAAACAAGGAGTTACTAAAATCTGTGAAAAGAGAACTTGAAGAACCTGAAATCACTGAATATCTTCACTCAAAGCAAATTCAAAAGAGATGACAAAAATAATGTAGATATCCGAAATGATATTGAAAAAAGACTGGATGTCGTGAGCCTGGAATTTTGAAAAACTTTATTGAATTTGAAGCTATGAATCCAACAAGCAATCCAAATATACCAAAATGGTAATTTTTAAAAAATGTTGCTATTTGCTATAACCGAAATGAATGCCTTAGGCAAAGGGCATGCCAAAAATTAGCAGAGGTAAAAAGAGCTACTTATAATTGGCTCATTAATTATTGAACAAAGTGCTATTATCTCTTTCATGATTAAATTATTTTAATTTTAACCTCTTTTTTATAAAAAATTCTGACCCAAATACCTAGTAAAATGAATGTTACTATATACAGGATAGAATAGGAGTACAGTGCCTGACACATAGGAGGTGCTTAGTAAAGTGTTATTAATTAACTGACTGACACTCGGGTGGGATCTGTAACAAGGCAGTCCAAGCTCTGGCAAATGGGGCTTGAAGACAGATACCAGCCCTGACCCATAAAAACAGAAGCAGAGACTGAACTAGCCATCAAATGTCATTGTTCAGGGAGATAGGGGCTACCTGTGCAGTCCTCAGAACACTGTCAGTCACAGCAGGAGACAAAGCCAACTTAGCACATGGTAACTTACACTGGAAGTAGGAGGGCTTTCAAAAGGACTGGGACTAGTTCAATATTCAATGTTTAACTGGGGCCTACAAGGGCCATAGCAGGGAATAGGATGAAATCCTGACTTGGGATTGATGAAAGAGAAGGAAATAGAGATTAGCCAAGGCTAGCACCCACAGCAGATCACCATGAAATTGAGACAGAAGCCAGAGATTGAGGTAGAATGTCAGGTCCAGTTTCATCGATCCCACCCGGAATGACAGCAGCAACAGTACAGATACTAAATATGGGATTATATCAAACAGAGTCTACCCAGCTCATACAAGAATGTCAGTTGCAATCCAAGAACTGAAGCTGGAATATGAGTAAACAGAAGAAAACCACACACAATGAAGAACTATTATGGGTTGAGAAGCCCAAAGGTAAACCATAAGTATAAGCAGAACCTCAGAGGAAAAAAAATGGCTCAGCCTCAAGGACTATAAGAGTGGCTAGAAGAAAAGAAGACTTCTGGAGAAAGGAGATTGGAAGAAGAGTATAACAAATAACAGAAGGTAGAAAATCTTATATAAATAGTAAGCTCTCTGAAAAATAGCACAAAGTAATCAGAACTCAATGACTCCATGAGACAACAAGATATATTAAAACAGAGTAAAAAGATTAAACACATAGATGAAAATGTAAGGTATGTACTATTAATAACTGACCTGGAAAGTAGGTCAAGGAGAAATAAGTTAAAACTCCCCACAAATCGTGACCAAACAAAAAACTTGGATATCATACTTCAAGAAGTCATAAAAAATTGCCCGGATCTATTAGAACAAGAGGTCAAATTGAAAACAGAAAAAATTTACTAAACATCCCCTAAAAGAAACTCCAAACTGCAAACACATAAGAATGTCATAGCTCAAATCCAGAACTTTCAATCAATGAAAAAATAACTACAAATTCAAGTACCACAGAACAACAGAAAAGCACAAGACTATGCTATAACCACTCTAAAGAAAAGACAATTTGGGAATATAGTATTCCAAAAGGCAAAAGATAAAGGCCTACAAAAAGAATACCTTCCTCTGCAAGAGAAGGTATACAGTAGAGAAAATGGGCCTGTACTGGAATAGAGAGGCTTTGCAAACATCATGATAAAAAGAGTAGAAAACTTTAAAATGAAAACACAGCAGTCAAGAAAAATTTAGAAAGGCAAATATATCTGAACAAGTAAAAGGGAATAAATGATATTGAAGGGCTTATGTTCTAATGAGGGAGAAAGTCCCTTCAAAATCTTAATATCGTCAAGGTTTCAGAGAGGAGGTAAGTACCATATAAAAACTGAGCCTGGATGTGGTTTTGGTTTTGTTCTATTTTGTTGGTTTTAAAATAGAAAAGGGGAGAGAAGAAAACTAAGGACGAAATGAGGAAAATTGGGTGTGAATGTACTATTTTTCATAATTAAAGGATACCAGAAGAAGGGTGTATAAATATTGAAGAATGGATAGGGATAGTGGACATCTCATAGTGTTTCTCTCATGTGAACCAGATAAAGGATGTCCATACACACACACACACACACACACAAATAGTTTGTTATAAAAATGCCTTCAACTCAATAGGGAAACGTGGGAACATGGAGGAGAAGAGGAAGTTAAATGAGAGGAAAGGGCGGGAGAAGAAATAGTTACAGCAAGACAAACATCAGTGGGTGATAGAGGGGAAATAAAAAATGAAAAAATGAAATAAACAGAGATTAGATAGGCAAGGAAGTGGAGCCTTTTTTTTGCATAAATAAAGCTATAATTAGAGAAGTGTTCTCACCTAGTTAAGGTATCAGGGCTTAGTATCTTGACACTTGCTTTAAATGGAATGAATGATTTTATTTGTTTAACCAGCAGATTTATATTTCCTGCCCTCCTAGGACTGCTAAGGGGAAAGTACTCTGCAGATCAGAAATTCAAAGTCACAGTGTTCTTAAAATCTTTGTGACCTGTGGGTTTTCTTTCTCAGAAAGAAGCTAGAGGGAAAACATAAGATCTAGATAGGCAGCTGGACAAGGGAAAGTAATGTAAATGGTCACTTAATCTCAGTTGGGAAGGACAAGAAACTTCATATTTTCATCTTTACTTAGGGTAAGTGCCAAAGAAGTTTAGATTGCAATCCTTGATTTATTTGGTAACCATCAGTGATGACTGCATAATCTCAAAACTCAGAAAGCAATAATTCACTCAAAACAATACAGAAGTAGAAGCATCCAAATGACCAGTAATCATAAAATGAATTCTTTTATTGGCTTTTTTCCTGTTCTCCACATCTTAACAGCTACCATTTTGCATGATTTACCTTATCTTTCAGGTACAGAGAGCGTTCTTTATGTGACAGCTTTAAAAAGCTATTTATATTCAATTTGAATGTTGTCAAATGTTGACTCTTGTGCTGGGACTTAGAACTCTTGGAAATTCACTACCATCATGTGGTTTGCCTTAAGGGTCAAAAACTGTCGTAAATACTTTAACTCATTACAGGTAAAAGTATAATTAACCTAGAACTAATGAGTACAAACGCTACATTGGGTGAACTATTTACTGAGCTTAAAACTAGCTACAACTGTTTTAAGGTCAAAGTATGTTGTTTTATGACTTTGATAACTACAAAAAAGAGAGAAATGAAATGGAATTTGCATATAGAGTCCCCTTTTAAAATCGAATTTCATTGTTCAACATCTCTAATTTTTAATGAGAAAGAATTACTTCTTAATTTATAACTCAAATTTCATATTCAGTTAAGTGTCAGAGAGCTCTATGAATATGATAACAAGCTATTCATGAATATAGGTGCAACTCCACATTGTTTAAAGCCCATATCGCCACTTCGTTATGAATAGAATCTATGGATACTAAATTCTGCATTTCAAATTCTGAGAAGAAACACCAAGAAGAAAGCAAACCTTTTCATAGGATCAAAGCTCTAGAGCTATCAGAGATCTCAGAGGCCATCTAGTCATTTTGTAGATGAGGAACCCACATCCCAAGAAGATTAAATTATTTGTCCAAGGTCAGACAGGTAAGAAGAATCTAAAGTGAGATTTCCTGCGTTGGGGCTCATCATCTTGGTTTAGTGATTAGAAATAAGGATCTCAGAAACGGAAGGATTTTTAGAGCTCATCTAGCCTAACATCTTACTGTTCAAAGGAATTTGTGACATCCAGTGATAGAGAATTCACCTTTCAAAGTTCTCATTGCATTTTTACACAGCTCTAATTGTTAGAAAGTTTTCCCTTTCTTTGCTTTTTCAGAAATGACATTTTAATAAATAATACTTACATATTATATGACTGTCCCAGGTTTTTCTGTCAGAGTTATAGCTTATCCTAGGTAGCATTGAGGATGATTAGAATAATCCAAATGTTTTGCCTATTTTTAGGGCTGGACTCTACAAAAGGACCAAAGGAACAGTAATGCTTAGCGAAACCTAAGTGTTATGGGTACTGGTATGGAATGATGAGAATTTGCTCAGCCTCCTTAAGGGGAGAGGTCCAGAGTTATAAAGACATATTCATTTTCCACATGGAAAAGTGGTTTTTTTTATTGATGATCATTGTTTTGCATGTGGGCAGGTAGGGTGACTCAGTGGATAGAGTGCTAGGCCTGAACTCGGGAATCTCATCTTCTTGAGTTCAGACATTGAACCTCAGACATTTCCTAGCTGTGTGACCGTGGACAAGTCATTTAACCTTGTTTGCCTCAGTATCCTCATCTTAGAATGAGCTAGAGAAGGAAATGGCAAACCACTCTAGTATCTTTGCCAAGAAAACCCCAAACGGAGTTATAAATAGGTAGAAACAATTGAACAATGAAAAACCTTGCCCATAATAATCAATAAATGCTTATTGAACTAAATTATTATTACATTAAATTTTCTTCTAATTCATACCAACATACCAATCATGTCTACATCCTAACTATTTAAAATATAGCATACAAATAACAAAAAAGCATTTATTAAGCATTGATTTTGTACCAGGTACTGTACTAGGTCCTGAGGATATAGACAAAAAAGTTGATACAGTCCCTGCCATCTAGGAGCTTATAGTCTACCAATGACAAAAACAAACTTGCAGAGATAACGACCAAACCCGTGATTACATTGGCATGGGTAATGCTTGTGTGAAGAAATTTCCTCTACTCATGAAGATTGGCACCTTATCTGCAACTTGTAGAGTCGCCTATAACACTGAGAGGTTAAGCAACTGTACCCTTATGTGTCGAGGCAGCACTTGAACTTAGGGTTTTCCTGGCTTTAAGGCCAGGTTTCTCTATCCGCTATGTCACACTACCTCTCTGCAAATAAGACAATATAGAATGCATGTGAAATAAATGTAGACGTAATTTATTAACGAAGAGGACCAACTAATTTTGGGAATCAAGAAAGGCCTCTTGTGGGGTGGCATTTGAATGGATCCTTGAACAGAGCTAGAGATTTCAAGAGGAAAAAGTGAAGAGTGAGTGCATTCACAGACTATGGAGAGGTTCAGGGATGAGAAATGGAATGTCATTTGTGAGGAACCACAGGTAAACTGGTGTGACTGGAACTTGGAGTATATAAGGGGAAGTAATATGCAATCAGTCTGGCAGTTAGATTGTGAAGGCCTTTTAAATGCCAAATAGAGGAACTTGTATTTTATCTTAGAAGCAATAGGGAACCACTAAAGTTCATTGAATGGGGGAGTAACATAGTCAGACCTGTATTTTAGGGATGGGCCAGAGAGGGGAGACACAAGTCAGGAAGACCAATTATTAATCTGCAATACTGCTATTGCAATAGTCCAGGTGAGAAAGGATAGCCTAGGATCTGTGAATGTGGTTGGTGAGGAGAAGTTATGTGTAAGACTTGTGAAAGTAAAGACTTGGCAACTTAATGGATAAGGGGTGGGGTGGGGGGAATGAGGGAAAATGAAATGTATGAAGATAAAACAATTGCTAGCCCAGGGTGCTGCAGGATAACCTCTTCCACTCTGGTCTCATATGGAAACCAAGTTGAGTCCTGGGAAAACATGTCTTTTAAAGGAGGGGTAACAGACTATCATTGTCTCTATGTCCCTACCACAGAGCCCCAGGGAAAAATCCCTTAAAGAAAGCCTGTTTGGCTCATGTCTTAAGGACCTAAAAGGGAGTACAAAGGTACTCAGCGTGCAAAGTACAGAGGTATTGCATATAATGTCCATTAAATATGGAACAACTATTTGCTTCTTCCATATACACACAAAAAAATGCTTAAAATGTAAATGAATCATAAGCACACATTGACAAAGACTTAAGACACAAAACAGTAATACGTAACTCCTACTACATTCTCCTGGGAGGCTGACACTCAAAATATGAAATATTTTATGGAATTTCTAAATAGCCATTTCAACTTCACTTCAGCTCTCCATTATCTGAACAACCCAAGGTCCATGTCTTCTGGAAAGCCATGCAGTAGATTGGGTCCATCCTCCTGTTTATGGTCCTCTTCTCCAAGATGTATATAATTACAAAAAATTCCTCCTGTTGCCAGTCAGCTCTAATTGAGAGACCTGGAAGCTTCTGGGGTCTCAAAATCACAAAGTTTCCTTCAAAGCTGGAAATGAATGGATGAATTTTTAGCCATCTAGGCTCAGGGAAAGAAAGGCAAAGCCAGAGAAGTATTCAGGTCCCTGACATCCAGTCTCAGGATAACCTAGCCAGTATATGTGTTCACTGGCATATACAAAGTAACCTTTGCTGGTAGGGTAAGATTGGAGTGACCTTCTCCTCTTTAATGAAAGCCCCACCAACATTTGTCATATTCCTTTTTGTCATATTAACTAATCTGATAGGCGTGAGATAGTATCTCACAGGTGTTTTAATTTGCACTTCTCTAATAGTGAATTAGAGCTTTTTTTCTTTGTATAGATACCTTTGATTTCTTCTTCTGAAAATTGCCTGTCATATCTTTGACCATTTATCAATTGGGGAATGACAAATGGGGAATTTCTCATAAATTTGATTCAATTCTCTATATATTTGAGAAATGTGGCCTTTATAAAAGAAACTTGCTACAAAAGTTTTTCTTCGGTTTCCTACTTTTCTTCTAATATTGGCTGCATTGGTTTTGTTTTGCAAAGCCTTTTTAATTTCATGTCATCAAAACTATCTATTTTACATCCGATAAAGTTTTCTATCTCTTGTTTGGTCATAAATACTTCCTGTATCCATAGATCTGACAGGTAAAAATTTATATGTTCCCTTATTTTCCTTACAATATCACCCTTTATGTCTAAATCATGTATGTACCCATTTTGACCTTATCTTGGTATAAAGTGTAAGATGTTAGTCTCTACTTACTTTCTGTTTTCTTGATTCTGTCATCAAACAAATTCAGTATCTATCTCAACACTCTGCTACCTATAAATTTGATAGGCTTGCCTTCTTTGCTTTTATTCAAGTTACTGATAAAAACATGTTTTACAAGACAGGGTCAAGGACAGAGCCATAAGACATGACACTAGAAATCTCACTCAAGTTTTATGCTAGTCAGATAATAAATTTTGGGGGGTATGGTTCTTCAAATATCGGTGAATCTGTCCATCTCACCCACTTCTCTTAACTTGAACACAAAAATATCATTAGGATTTTGTTGAATTTTTTGCTTGGTCTAGTAGTATTTCTTGGTGTAACAACAATGTTGCTAGCATCTTCTGTGGCCGTGTAAGACCAATAACACCAGCACACAGAAGAGCTGCCAGCACAAGTTCTTTTCTAAGGAAAGCAACCTTAAGGGATTAACAATCTCACTTTAATTAAACACACATGTATCATTCACTTAGTTCAGGGGGAAAAGCCAGCACCTTGAACTTCAGAGCAAATACAGAGACAATATAAACAGAGCAAATAATACAAACCAGTCTATCTATAGCAATACATAGTTACAGAGAACCACCAACATCTGGGTTTCTTCAAAACTCGGGTGGGGTAAGGGGGGCTGGAGTGGGGGGGGGGTCCTTAGCAGCTACCCAGAGTCTCATCTGGTCAAATCACACAGCACTCTTCCAGTGAGTGATAGCCCCAAACAAAATGCTAACCTCTGAGTTTATACCTTCTTGGGGCCTGAAGACTTCACACTTAAATCAGCAAAAGGGGCCTGGGATTTGCACCTAGCAAGACTTAATCAAAGG
>JAQQSZ010012529.1:0-11987 GCA_028646595.1 Phalanger gymnotis | reverse complement strand
TCCTTTTCTCTATGGCATTTAACAGTCAATTATAAAAAGTGTAGCTACACCTATGGCCAGGTCTATTTGATGACAGCAAAATCAGTCAAAAGGGATGTAAGTTTATGATAGCTGTGGCTCGTTAAAGTAAACCTATGAATGATGGGTTGGAAGTACTATGGACATGGGGCAAAATAAATGGATTAATACAATTGTGTGTTTATGTATGTGTGTGTGTGTGTATATGTGTGTGTGTGTATGTGTGTGTGTGTGCGTGTGTGGCAACCACTATCATATAGGTAAGGTTCTGAAAAATTGATACTGGGATACAAGAAAAGGAATTCCAACATACCGCCTATTTTAGAATATTCTTAGCTGGCTTTCCGTTTTCTATTTGGATGGAAAGGATGAATGACAGTTGATTAGGAGCACAAGCAATGAAATGTAACATGCCATAAACTAACGGATATCTTTCTTAACCTACAAATCACCCATGGACACATTTCAAATAGTCATATTCTGCTCTTCTGTCTGTAACCTGGATCCTATTGCAAAGGATATGCAAAGATGACTCATGGTCTCCAGGAAGAATGTTTTTAAAGGTTATCCAATAAATAACTTCAGTTTACATGGAATGTAAAACTCTTCAAAGGTTGTGAAAATGTACTTTTAACTTCAAGTTAAATTTAGCACCCTGTATACTCTTATTCTAAACTCATTCAAATTACCTTCCCACATCCGGCTGAGGTTTTTCAAACACACATGCCAGATAGCAAGTGACAAAGATGGTTGTCTATTAAGTTATATGTTGTCTTGGGGAACACTGTTTAATTTTTGGCACAACTCTCTCATCCCATCCCTACCCGCTGAACAAGCAAAAAATCAAAATCAAAATACCCTAAACCAGACATCTTGAATTTGCTTCTTGTTGCGTCCAGCTATTTCTCAACTTGAAATTATCAAAGAAACATTGCACATTTTTTTTTCTCGCTATTCAGGGTATTTATTATCTGAATCATGCATCATCTGTTCCCACTGTGTCTATTTGTGCCGAATGCTCATATCAGCATGAACTTGCTGCTGAAGTTAGCTTTCTGGTCATGTTATGACAAATCATCTTGATAATGCCAGCTACAGCTCGATGATTCCATCAAATGACAATCACTAAATTGAGTAATCCACAAAAGAAAAAATATGTAACACTTTGGCAACTTTCAACTTGTTATAGCAAGCAATAGATTCCATATATAATAATAGCTAGCATTTAGATGATGCTTTAAGCTTTTCAAAGCTCTTTACAAATATCATCAAATATTTGAAAATTCATTAGTCACAACCCTACTCTATTTTCTAGTCTTATATTCTTAGTACATAGTCTTTGCTTAAGAGTCAGTTGCCATGTTGGGGAAAAAAAGAGCATGGAATTAAGGGGGGGGGGGAGTATCAGTACAATGCCGGCTAGTGGAAATTCAGGGTATTAATGTTAGAATCCAACTAAAATACTAATATGCCAGTGTATTGAAACTCCGAAGGATCTGTGATCTCATCAGTGTTGATATTCCCTTAATAATATGGATCATGTCATTCACACCTGCCCAACATGTCTTACTCTTGTTATTCTCTTAATATATCACAGGGAGATCTCTCAATGAACTGGGGACCTTCCTTGGATTTCTTTAATTGTCATGTGGATACCAATGGAACAGATGGGCTGTCAATTGGCTATCTTTTGCGCTGAATATGAGATGAGCCTATTTTTTATTTTTCATTTTTAAACAATTGTATAATTATTAATATAAAACAAAAAATACAAGATATTTCCTCTGTCACTCTATGGACAAAGATATATAATAACATGCAAGTAATTTTTTTTGCTCATTTTCCTCTGTTTTATATGTAAAATAATTGTTTCCAACTGGAAAGAACAAAATGACAGCTCCTTTGTATCTTTTCTATCTCTTTTTAATCCTTATGGCTTTGGGGAAGATGCAAAATTAACAATGACTTATTAGGTTTCTATTCTTGCTTACTGGTTTAAAAATAATTGAACTTCACTTTGACTGAAATGTAAAGTCTTTTTTTTTAATAATTATTTTAATTAATATTTGTAGTCTAAACGATTCAAGGAACTCCTGGTATATTGGCTCCCTCCAGTGGCTAATTCAATACCCAAAAAAATTCCCAGATCTGGACAGTTATATGGTTGGTTTTAAAACACAAAATTCCAATTCTACAAGGAACAGTTTTTCATATTAAAGTTAACATATTGCCCTTTCCCTTAAAACATGACCAACTTTAATATTTAATGATCTTTTTGAAACAAAATCACTATATTTGCTGGCAGTTTTTTTTAAACTTCTTTTAGTTTTCTTGATAATTTGCCAAAATATTAGAGACAGCACTATGGTCTAGTGAATGGCATACAGCATGTGTCAATGTTTCCCAAAAATAAGTTGGCCACAGGTCGCTTTTGGACTTAAACTAATAGATCCCATAGGTTCTAGATGTTGTTGGGTTGGGTAGGCAATAAATTATATTTAGGATAATCTTAAGATAAATATGTATTAGGGACATTTTGAAATAGTATGGAGAAACTAATGCTAATTTCATACTGAAAAAAAATTGATATACATAGGATGTATTTTTGATACATACATAATTGCCCATAATGACAAAAAAGGCATGTAAGCTAGTAACTATTGATATTTTCTTGGTCATCTTTGTGTTTTGGTAAAAGCCAGAATTTTTCCCCTTGATATCAGTATTTTCCTCTTTTTCTGATACCTTGTGACTCAATCTTTCACCATAAACAGATTTTTTTTCATCTGTAGCATAGATGCTTTCTATGTACACTTGGAATGATCCATCTGTTTGGGGGCATTCTTCTCTTTAATATTATTTCTATCTTTTCTATAAGCACAGAGGGGAATTTGACTTTAGATTTAAATGTGGAGAACTTGAGTACTTTTGATGGTGAAAATAGTTTGTTAAAAAAAAATCTTTGCAGATCTTTTCCACCTTTCTTCTCTTCACTGTTATGTTTCTAGTCTCATCCTTAAAAATGCTTTCAGGATGGCTTTCCTTAGTTGGCTCTCTTTTTCCAGTCTTTACAAACAAAACAAAACAAAACTCATGCATCAGCTATTATTGGTCTATATGGTTATATTGATCAGAATCATCTGCCATCCTCCTCCATAAGCTTTTACAAGTGAGTTCCTATGCAAAACCAGTGTTACCCTTAGCTATTATATAACTCTCGTTGGCAAGTCAAGGGTTTGATAATTTAAACAAAGTCAAAGTCAAAAGAAATTGAGGAAAGTTTCCAACACTTTGGGTAGAAACCCCCCACCCCATAATAAACATTTGTGAAGACCTAGATAAGAGCTGTCCAGGACAGAACATATAAATACTAATGGGTTTTGATTTGCATTGCTGGAAGGAATATCCACATCCATGAAATCACAGATTCATTGATTATTGGGAAAGTAATGTGCTATTTCACACTGGAAGTCTTTAAGCAAAGACTGAGTAAATTTAAAAATTCAGTTTGCTCTAGAGGGGATTTTTTTTGTGTCTTGGTTAAGCCAAATCACCAATTAGGCCAACTTTGAAATTCTGTGCTGGTGTGAAATATCTCAACAGATGGCTTTCTGTTCTGTTCTTAATGATGTCTACACCATGAAACCATATTAAATGCAAGGATAACTCAAGCTGGTGATAATAATGCTCATTTACAATGACTTTCTTAGAATAGGCACTCAACAAAGATTTGTTCATTCGAACCACTATCACAAAATCCTTTTTTATACCCAAGTTAATACATTTGTTTTCCTCATTCTGACTTCAGCAAATATAAGGACTTGTCATTGAACAGAGGTGAGGCAGCAGAATATAGTGGAGAATATACTGGATTTGGTATTAGGAAATGTTTTTCCTATGCCATTATCATGCCCTGTATTTTTTGTTTTTGTTTTCATTTTTATATCTTTAGCCCCTAGCTTAGAGGCTGGAATACAGCTGACACTTAGTCAATATGTGTTGACTTGACATAGTAAGTACTTAAGAAATCCTTGTTTAATTGATTTGTATTATACTATCTGTGTCTAATATTTTCTAGCTTACCTACCCTTAAGCTACTCACTTAAATTCTCTAAGCTTCTGTTCTTTAAATAGAAAATAGGGGTAATAATACTTATTCTATGTGTCTCATAGAAATGTTGGAAAGAAAATGCATAGAGAAAAAATTATCTCCTGTGTATTCCATGCAGTTAAAACTAATGTTGAAATCTACAACTAGGCAGTGTTATCAGTTTGGCTGTTGATATTTAAGAGATTTGGATTGTAATGGTTAAAAATAGCTGTGATGACTTTCTACTGTATATTTCTCTATTTCAGAGATGAAAGAAAGTCCCTTTTTGTCCTATGTGGAACTTTTTTTTTGTATTTCTTTTTGGGTTCCTTAATCTAGGGAATCTACACCAATTGCTAGAAATTGACATCCTCTGTAATACTCCCAGCTATGACAAGGTATAGATTTATGGACCTAAAGTTGGAAACAACCTCAGGGATGATAGACTCCAAGTTCCTTGCTTCAGATATGATAAACTGAAACTTAGAGACCTGTATTAATTTACACGACATCATACATTTTAAAACATAAGTCAGGTTTTGAATCCTATTTCTCTGACTCTGTATCTAGGATTCTTCCTTCTACATACCACTGGAGAAATGTGTGACTTATAAGAAAGCAAACCCCAAAAATCATAGACCTAGGAATAGGGGATCACAGATTTAGATTCAGAATCTTAGGGAATATTGTGGCTAATCCTCTCATTTTACAGATGAGGAAACCAAGGCGCAAAAGGTTAAGTGACTTATTTTTATTCTCATGATGTCAGTATATCATTCAGATTGTCCATATATTGCCTCATCTCATTTTGCTATATGACTAGCGCGTCTAATCTTACATAGCCCCAATGGTGCCATTCCTTCCATGACTGATACAATGTTTATTACTGATTACATGCCATATCCTGCTTACCTTCCGCATGTCTTCCAATTGTTCATTTAGGTGTTTGTGCTTTTGGCTAAGTATGTATACATCCAGATCATAATTTCTTATACTGGTCAGCCTTTACCAAGAGAACATTGGCACTCAAGAAATGGACTTTGACATCAATTAGATAAGATATTTACAATTATTGAGAGCATTGGTCAATTTCCCAAATGCAATCAATCTAATGTTCTTCTTCTCAATTTGCAGAACAAAATAAAATATAAAAATTGCAGATGATTAAAGAAGATTAGAATACATAACACTGTTTTAGGTGTGCCTATGAGCTTGGTGTAAAATATGTTGGGGTCAGTCATTTATTGGTAGCTTCTGTTCGGTCAATGTTGCTGTCCAACAATAATGGTAGCGTTTCACCACCTCAAGATCTTGGCCTAGAAGAAAACTATTCACAGAACACTGTGCAAGGACTTCTGAGGCATATTGTGTGTATGCCCAAATATGAAGTTAATAAAAACAAACATATACAAAGTATTAAAATACAAACCATTTTGGAAGGGTGGCCACTAGCAACTCAGTGGGGGGCATTAGGAAGGATTTATTTACAAGATAGTGCCTGAGTTGTATATTAAAAGGAGAGATTCTGATTCAGAGATGAGAAGAGAGACCATTCCTGGCATGATGAACAGATAACGCAAGGCATCAGTATAGGAGAAGTGTCATATGTGAAGAACAGAGAGAAGGCTCGTTTGCCTGGATTACAGATTGCTGTAGGGGAAGTAATACCCAAAGAAGCTGAATAGATAGGTCCGGGCCATATTGTGAAGGGTAATCAATTTAGCATAAAATACTTTGATAAAATCTATCTAACATGGTACAAGATTATGAGCAAGTTCACCTGATAAAATGATGAGGTAATAAAAGAAAACATATTCAAATGAAATCCAACTGAGGAGAGTTGTCCCAAAGGCATTCAAAGATAAAAAAATGTGGAAGAAGAAAAATAAAATGAACTGACAAATCTAGGAGAAAAGAAGTTCTGCAGAGATTTTTTTAAATAATAAACTCTCTTTACCATCATGGACAGTGGAAGGTCCATATTTAGACTCTAAATTCACCATCCTAGATGTACTTAGACAAAGTGGAAGTAATACTGAAGAAAATTAAGATGGACCGTACAAAATATATATAGAAGAGATGTGTGTTGGAGGTGATAAAATTCTGAGAGTATTAAGAGATCTATTATTAAGTTATCTGAAAGAGGAAAAAGATTCCAAATTTCTGAAAAGAAAACAAAAACAAAAATGTGGACATTAAAAACTACCAAAATAGTGGAGGGTTAGAAATAAGAGGATATCAGTATCAAGTAGCCATGTACCTTCTCTCTTATATTCACCCAAATATTCATTTATTATTTATTTCTTCATTCGTTCATCCATTTACTTTTCTGTTTGTTCATTTATTTACCTATTTACTTATCTATCTTTTTTTAAAAATTTACTTATTAATCTATCTATACCTATCTATATATCTGTCTATCTACTGGGTCTCCCTATCTTGCCCAAATTAAAAAGTACAGCAACCATAAGTGGCTCTGCTCCCATGATTGACCAATACAGAAGCTTCAAATTGCTCTGCTTCCAACCTGGGCCAGTTTGCCTTTCTTTAGGCAGCCTGTTGGCCTCTTGCTACTAAGGGCTCCCCAAGTGGTCTCATAATTAGTATGCTTACCAGATCAATTAGCTCACCGAAGCTCAGAACTCCTGAGTTCAAGATCTGCCAGCCTCAGCCTGCCTGGCAGCAGGTTTTAGAGTCAAAGCCACAAGGCCCAGATTTCTCATCTATTTAAAAATTTATGAGAGTAATCTATTCATGTCAATTATATCCTGGATGAAGGTAGGAGGGAGGGAAGATAAAAGCTAATACTAGTGATATTCTCTAATAGGTCACATATTTACCATGAATCATTTGACTAAAGACTTTAAAGAATACTAGATTCTATTGTATTTGTTGCTTATTGACCATAAAAATATTTTGCTTTGATAGAGAAAAATGCCACCTTAAAGAATGTCAAATCCAAATCATTTAACTTTAATTACAACTTCAGATTACAAATGAGAGCCTAGCACTTGTTTTCTCTTAAACAGTCATGAATATTCTATATTTCAAAGACCCTTGCTATTTTTATTATTTTAATGCTAATAATAATAAATGATTTTGCATGTGCAACAGAGATAATGATGATGGTAATGATTATGATAGAACAAACATGAATATACTTAAAAGCATGTATATGAATATTTTTCTATCATGGCTATTGAATATATTTACATTATAAATACATATATGTGTATTTATGTATGTTTTATATGTTTATCTATCCTGTCTATCTATCTATCATCTATCTCTCTATCTATCTACAATCTATTTATCTAAAGGTCTCCAACAAAGGGAATAGTTATGTATCTAAAATTGAGGAATCAAATACCACACTTCAGGGCACAAATAGATCACTGGACAGAAGAGGAGGCATTTCCTCCTTCTTCATTTGTGGCAGTGCATACCTAGAGCTGTGCAATGTGTGAGAGGGATTGTTTTCCCCCGGAATGATCAAAACTGGGCTCCAGCCCAAGGCAGAATACGGGATTTGATGAACTGACAGGCTAATCCAGAATACCAACTCCAAGTCCACGGGCCCTTAGCACCTGTGCTCTATTTTTAAAAGAGCCACACATTTTGGCAAGGCATGGTACCTACTGAACAACCAGCCCTATCTGAAAAGAGCACAAAGACACTTACGTTAGGGTGTGTGATTTGAAAGCAAAGATATACAGCTGTCCATCTGCACTCAGGGCATATGAACACAGGAGATGGCATTTGCAACTGTAAATCCATCTGTGTGGGTTTGCAAAGATTATAAATAGTGTCCAAGAATTGGTATGTTTTTAGCAGTTGGTCCTACATGAGAAGACTATCTTAGAGACCCTCCCATAGTTTTACATCTTCTGAAAGTGATCTATTCAACAAAGCATAAGTATACTTACATGACTAGAGACCCTAAAACTATTAATAACGTGTCTATGAGAAATTATGGTGAGGCATTATAGGCTCATAGGATTTAGAGACAGAAGGCACCATCAAATTCATAAACTCCAAACCTCTGTTATACAGAGGAAGAAAGTAAGATGCTTTCCCACCCCCAGAAGTAAAGTCATTTTCATAAGGTCACACCTATGGTAAATATAGGACTAGTAGTAACTCACAGATTGTCTAAATCCAAGTACAGTGTTATTTGTCCTATGCTACGTTCATTTTAATAATGGCTTTATGTTGTCATTTTCCAAGAAACCTATAAGCACTAAGATGATATGGAAACCTTGTATATCCCCTGGAGATAGACTTCTCTGCATATGGTCACCATGTTCATATTTGTTCAATTCAATGGAACTGCAAATGCTTTTTCTTTCTTATGCATACAAAATATTCTGGCTTAAAAACTGACTTTTCAAAATGAGAATCAATATAAAATGATTCCTTCCTCTTATTTTAGGAAAAAGAAAAGAAAGCACCTTCTTGAGATCATTCAAAACGGTTGGTTATAGGAAATACAGTTCTGAGATAATATAATGAAAAAAAAAACAATATGGATAGTAGAAAAAGGACTAGTCCTCATATTAAGAATTAGTTTCAAGTCCTGAATGATAGATACTAATGTATAATTACATAATTTGCCCTCTCAGTGCCCCAAATAATGTTCTAAGACTACAAGTTATAGATATGTGTAAGAGCTGAATTAGTGGCAAGGGTTTGCTCACTAGAGGTTCCCAAACAAATTAAATTACAGATATTCATTGTCCCTATCCCCACCCCAAGGCAGAGAGAAACATATATACACTGAGACACACACAAATTTTAATTATAAACTATGGGGCATTCAACAGTACTCAACAATAGTTATTCAGTAGTAATATAATGTCATAAAATAAGTAATTAACAAATTTGAGGAACCTAAGGCCTAATTCCTGCTCTGCTTCCTGGGTAGGCCGTTATTTATTCATCTGCATAATCAAGGATTTAGACTAGATGATCTCCCAAGCTCCTTTTAGTTTTAACATACAAAATCAAACTAGTAACAAGTAAGACATTTGTATTTTTTGAGACACATTTGACTAAGTGTAGGCCCGGTTTTCATAATCAGGGAAATCATCATCCTATTCAATTCTTTGCTTTCTCTCCAGACCAAAGTTCTTTTTTACAATTTATTTTTATTTAATATTTTTAGTTTTTAACATTGATTTCCACAAGATTTTGAGTTACAAATTTTCTCCCCATTTCTACCCCCCCATCACCCAAGATAGCATATATTCTGATTGCCCCTTTCCCCAGTCTGCCCTCCCTTCTATCACCCCACTCCTTCCCCTCCTTGTCCCCTTTCCCCTTACTTTCTTGTAGGGCAAGAGAGTTCTATAACCCATTGCCTCTACATTTTATTTCTCAGTTGCATGAAAAACAACTTTTTTGAGCATTTGTTTTTAGAACTTTGAGTTCCAAATTCTCCCCTTTCTTCCCTCCCCACTCAGCCTCCTTGAGAAGCCAAGCAATTCAACATAGGTCATACATGTGTCATTATGCAAAACACTTCCATAATAGTCATGTTGTGAAAGACTAACTATATTTCACTCCATCCTATCCTGACCCCTTTATTTCCAGACCAAAGTTCTAGCAGAAGGTAGTCAAAATAATGGGATTAGAAAACAATTTATTCGTGTGTCAATTATATTCCAGACAAAGGTATAAGAAGGGGATATGTAGGCTAAAGCAAGTGATATTTTTAATAGGTCTCCTTTTTTTGGAGTGATGGTGGTAGAAAAGGGAGCAGGTGGTGGCAGGAATGATAAACATTATAAATCACCTATAAACATTAAATTCATAATTCAAGTGAATATGTCAATCCTCCAAGAACATTCTACTCTCATAGGTAATCATAGGATGGACTGTTGAAAGTTAGGCTCATGGAGCACAAGTTCTGAGAGATCTTATTGAAATGCAAAGGTTTAAATTATGGTCCCAGGAACACATCATATCTCTTTTCTGATGATCATTCTAGATTAGCGTGGAGAGACACATCTCCAAATGTAGGGAAGAAGTTAAAGCTAAGTGGGAGGTTCACAAATCCATCTTTTAGGAATAAAAAAAGAGCAGACTGGGTTTCATTTTATGCCCGAATATGCAAGAAATATTATTTCACCTGAACCTGATCATTATATATTGCAGTACTAGTGATAAGTATTCACAAAAAGACTGCCATGAAAATAATTCCAGCTTACGCATCCAGATCAGTTGTTGAAGAGAGTCGTAGAGAGATTCTATGAAGAACTAGAAAAGATATTCCATATGAAAACAACATATAGAAGGTGGAGCCAGGATGGCAGAGTAGAGCAACACTCAGCCAATTTCTCCTAAATTCCCTAGTAAACAACTCTAAAATAACATCTCAAATCAGATTTTGGAGTGGCAGAACCAATAAACAGTCAGATGAAAGAATGTTCTAGCCTGACAACTTAGGTGGTCAGCAGGAAAGATCCAACTTATCTGCCTTCTCAAAGCCTATTTAATAACCAGTTAGATAAGTTGCACCTTTCCTGCTGACCACCTAGGTTGTTAGGCTAGAATTTGAGAGAACTTCCCAGAGGGTTTGTCTACTCTGGCATCCTGGCTCCACCATATATTATTTTCACGTGGAAGATCTTTTCCAGTTCTTCATAGTATTTCTCTATGGTCACTTATGGAAGAATAGAGACCCTGCTCTCAGTTATAAGCGGGGGGGCACTAGAAATTGCATTTGTAGAACAGGGAAATTGATCATAGTACCAGGGCCAGAAGGAGTGCTAGCACTGGTTGCTACATGATATCAAGGTCCTTTCCTGGGTAAAGACCAGAGCACAGAAAAGGAAAGTAGTGATCATGCCTCTCCTTAGATCAAAGAATCTTGGAAGCACTGAAAAGTTACAGACCCCCTGAACTGAAAACAAAGCAGAAAGGCCTGAAGCTTAAGACAATGTTGGTTCTATCCTGGGAGCAGAGTCCAACTTTAATATAAAGTTAAAAGTCAAGAAATATGCTGGAATAATGAGCGAACAAACAAACAAAAAAAGAACCTGACCTCAGAAAGCTACTATGGTGGTGGAGAAGATCAAGGCACAAACTTAGAAGAAGACAGCAAAGTAAAAGAGCTACATGCAAAGCCTCAAAGGAAAAAAAAGTAACTTGGTCACAGGACTGAAAAGAATTCCTGAAAGAGCTCAAAAAGGATTTGAAAAGTCAAATAAGAGAGGTAGAGGAAAAAATTGGAAAAAAATGAGATTGATGCAGGAAAATTATAAAAAGAATCAGCAGCTTGGCAAAATAGGCACAAGATGAAGAAAATAAGACTTTAAAAAAACAGAATTAGCTAAATGGTAAAAGAGGCACAAAAATACACTGAAGAAAAGAAATCTCTTAAAAACAGAATTGGCCAAATAAAAAAGAGAGAGAGAGAGAAGTACAAAAGCTCCCTGAATGACAAAAAAATTCCTTAAAAATCAGAATAAGGCTAGTGGAAGCTAATGACTTTATGAAATACCAAGAAACAATCAAACAGAATGAAAAGATTGAAAAATCGAAGAAAATGTGAAATATCTTACCGGAAATAAACAACTGACCTATAAAATAGATCCAGGATTGATAATGTAAAAATTGTTGGATTATATGAAAGGTACAGTTAAAAAGTCTATACACCAGAGTTCAAGAAATTGTCAAGAAAATGGTCTGATGGGGGATGGAGCCAAGATGGCAGCTGGAAAGCAGGGACTTGTGTGAGCTTCCTGCCAGATCCCTCCAAAAACCTATGAAAAATGGCTCTGAACAAATTCTAGAACTGCAGAACCCCACAAAATAGCAGAGAGAAGCAGGGATCCAGCCTAGGACAGCCTGGACAGTCGCTGGATGGGGTCTGTAG
>JAQQSZ010012528.1:0-11987 GCA_028646595.1 Phalanger gymnotis | reverse complement strand
CCTGGGGTGGGGCCCTGCTTCCCTCTGCCACTTTGTGGGTTCTGCAGCTCTAGAATTGGTTCAGAGCCATTGTTTTATAGATTTTTGGAGGAACTTGGTGGG
The DNA here is from genome assembly GCA_028646595.1 of Phalanger gymnotis. Lineage (NCBI taxonomy): Eukaryota > Metazoa > Chordata > Mammalia > Diprotodontia > Phalangeridae > Phalanger > Phalanger gymnotis. The sequence goes on along the minus strand of JAQQSZ010012528.1, from coordinate 11,885 downwards.
GAGCTCACGCCAGTCACTGCTTCCCAGCCGCCATCTTCTCTATATACTACTTTATAGCAACTTTGTACTACCCAGGCCAGGATTCATGCAGGCTGAATCTATACGTGAGAATACTACTATACTACAAGCATTAAAGATGAAGATAACAAGATCTCACACTGCATTGCAGACCATCACCAGTCTTCTCGACTTCTGTCTTGCCACTGGATTTTGATGACTCTGGAAGAGAGAGTAAGGTTGTTGACTTTGTTCAACTCTCCCTCCCTTAAATCCTATTCATGTGCAAATCTACATATCACCCGGTAATGTCATTGCTCAAAAGCATAGAACAAACAGCAGCCCTGTTGCAGTTCAGAATTCAAAAAATTCCGATGCTTAAGTGGTCAACCAGTCTCAGCCTCCTTAGTAGCAGAGAATATAGGTGTTCATGGTAGTCACAGCCAATACCTCTGGCCCCAGTAGTTCTATGGCTCTGTTTCGAGAAGTCATGGGCTTCTATTTTCCCTACTTTCTATCTCCAACATCAGCAAATTCATGCCTCTCCACGGATACTCCAAGGCTAATCCTACCTGGAAAGCTCCACTTTCCTTTGGCAGAATCAAGCATCCAAAATGCTTCAGTGCCTTATTTTTATTAATTGAGTGGACAAATGAAGTATAAACACCTTTTCCCAGAATAAGAAGTTGGTGGGGAGGATAGTTCTTGGTTGATGGACAGGAAGCAGGAGATTTTGCTTTGAGGTCCCTTTGAACTGGAGGTGGTTTGGGGGAAGGAAAGATTTGACTTTTTGAGCTTCATTTCTAGGAAAAGGCAAGATTGCCCTGATCAAAGAAGTGGCAGATCACTCTCCATGCCAGGGGACTTGACTTTGGAAGTGAAGCAGGAAGTTGGAGGAAGGGCATACAAGTTTCACACAAGAGTATGCCATTAAATCTTTAACAATTGGATTCTTTGAAAAAATGTATACAAATAACACTTTATTAATATTTTTCCCATCACTCTGTGTCTAGACAGTTAAAAAAAACCAGCAAATATATTAAAGTCTGATTTGTGGCACATTGAACAATAAGTTCTCAGAAGCCACTTTGGGCCACAGCCTACCCCTGGTTCAGGGGTGGACAACCTGTGGCCTTGAGGCCACATATTGCCTTCTAGGTCCTTGGGTAAGGCCTTTTGACTGAGTCCAAGTTTTACAGAACAAATCCTTTTATTAAAGGGATTTGTTCTGGAAAGTTTGAATTCAGTCAAAGAGCCACACTTGAGGACCTAGAGGGCCACGTGTAGACTCGTGGCTGTACTTTCCCCACCCCTGTGCTTGTTTCCAGTTGACCATGCCAGTTCAGAGCACCAATCATCTTCTAACCTTGAGAGGAAATAGAATTTTTTTAAAGGTTTCCTACTCCAAAGCATAACTTTAATAAAATTGTTTTTTTCATGTTTGCAAAAGAAACTTTATTAAAACAAGATTAAAAATTTTAAAAATCTGTGCACATGATATGACTAGATCATCCTTAAATCATATCATCAAAAATGTATTAAGCAAGAACTTAGTATGTACCAGACACTGCTTTAAGTACTGGGCATACAAATGCGGCTATCCCTTCCCCATCAAGGGGGTTAAGGGTGCGTCATTCCCATGACCTAGAAAATTTGTGTAAAATTTTTTGCCCCTCCCTTCCTATCAGAGAAAAAGTCTGAATTTTTTATTTTTCTTTTATGGGGTGTTTATAGTACTATACATATGTTTTTGCATTTCTGAGTTTCTAAACTTTTGCTATATAATCTCCTGGCCACATGAATGTGGCTTCCGCAAAACTTCCCCAAAATTCCCATTTAATTTCTTATGCCGACCGGACATATATTAAAACTGAGATAGGGAGTCTTGTTGTGGAAAGGATGAAGTCAGTTACCTTCAACCTGGGTTAAGCCCATGTGCTGATATGGTTTACTGGGGTGTGGCCACTGCACATGATACAACTTCTTGGAGCCACAGGTGAGACTTGAATGATGATGGACACCAAAGGTGCATGATTATAAGCAGACACAAAGATAATCCCTTCCCTCCAGTAGTTTATATTCTATTATATTCTTATGTTCTAGTGAGGAAAGACACATAAAGGGAAGCTGGAAAACTGGGATGGGGGAGGGAGTGAGAGGGGCTGGGGAGAGATGAAGTTACTCAGGGTAGGGAGGGTATGGCAGAAAGTGAAGAGTGAAGCCCTGAGAGTACTGAAGATAGGGTGGGCTTGGGCATTCACTTAAAGCAGAGGTTCTTGCAGAAACTATATGATTAAAAGGAGAGGCTGCAGGGCAGAGGGTAATTCCAACATGTGAAGTGCAGGGGCGTAGAGCAGAGGTTTCTATAGCATGTTGGACAAAGTCCTGATCTTAAAGTACTCCTCTTGCTTTCAGAACTCTGTTTCTTTTTAACCCTGGATATGGTCAGAATTGAATATTATTATAATTATTTAAAATGATTTGGAGGTCTTTTGGCTCTTTTGAATGAAGTTTGTGTTAAACATGATAATTTTTAAAAGGAAATTTTATTGGAGATTTTGGTAGGGAATATTCTACATGGCATATCACAAAGACAAAAATAAAACAGTACCCACCCTCAAGGAGCTTATATTTTGTACGGGAAGACGTACACATATTTTGTTGTGGTTCAGTTGTGTTCAACTCTTCATGACTGCATTTTGTGGTCTTGGCAGAGATGTTGGAGTGATTTGCTATTTCCTTCTTTTGCTCATTTTACAGATGAGGAACTGAAGCAAACAGGGTTAAGTGACTTGCCCAAGATGAGTTTTCCCAACCCCAAATCCAAGGCTCTATGCCCTGTATTACTTAGCTGCCCATGTGTACATGTAAGTACGTGTGTATATACATACACACATACATATGCACTCATACACACACATATATAATTAAGCTTGGGGGGAGGGCGTAGATTAGGAAGTCTTCCTCTAAGTATGCAGGATATGGAATGTCACCAGCAATTTACCCGAGGTCACACAGCCAATAAGTGGCCTAGGGAGAACTCAAATCCAAGTTTCCTGCCCCTAAATCCAATGTTCTTTCCATTATGCGATATCATCTTATCATAATGACAAAGTTTAGGGCTTCTTATCCCAATAGTTAAACTAATTCCTTAGAATAGCTTTAGTAGGGAGGTAAAACTTAGCTGTAACTTCTGTCCTAAGTTTTAGTAAGCCAGAGAACAAAATACATCATACTTCGCCACTTTTAGGTCAATGGGTGGTGTCAAATGCAGATAATATTTCTGTGTGAATAGATTTTTCCAGTTTTGTCTATGTAACAATCCAAGAAAGTATTCAATTCAAGGATTAAAAAAAATAAAGTAAAACCAGGTGTCAGAATGCCAAAAACAGTATTCAATTCAAAGCAAATTAAAGTAAAAAGTCAAACCAGTGTCATACAGACCAAATAACTGCCTAACAATGAATTTTAACCTTTTCAAATGCTTGTTTTGACTAAAGTTTAAGAGGGAATGGGGCTTCATCAGGAGAGCAGGAATAATAGTAGAGGACTCATTGCTTTTGCCCCACTCGTAACTCCCAATATTTTGATACTACCTTTGGGCTTCTTAAAGTTGCAAGAATTTTTGGCAAAGCTTCGTGGGAGTTCTAAGGATCAACAAAGAGGACCTCGTACATTTGTCACTATAGCCTCAGAAAATCACAATAGATAACTCAGGTGATGTGAGGGGTCACACTGCCAGCTACTGAAGTAAAGAAACCATAAATCAGATAGAAACAAGGGCTAGAGGTCTTCCACGGAGAGAGTGAGGCAGTGTCTTACAGCAAATGCCCAAGGGAACCCTAATAGGCAGGTAAAAAAAGACAGAGCCAAAAAATGTATTGTTGGATAATCCTTTGGTTCAATGGTCTCTGAAAGAACTAATTCCAGAAGAACATGAAGGATTGCTCCCAGACGTACAACCTGGGAGTTCTGAAGTTAAAAGAGTGATTACCTGAGGTAACAAAAGAAGAACTAGTTTTGCCGGAAACAAAACCAAACAGTAGCAAAAGAGTCCTAGCAAAGGAACAAAGACAGAGGCAGTAGTGATCATTTCATGATGGTGCAACACTTGTTGCTGTTTTTCAGTCAAGTCTGACTCTTTGTGACCCCATTTGGGGTTTTCTTGGCAAAGATACTGGAATGGTTTGCCATATCCTTCTCCAGCCTTCTCATTTTACAGATGAGGAAACTGAGGCAAACAGGATTAAGTGACTTGCCTAAGGTCACACAGCTAGTAAGTGTTTGAGGCCAGACTTGAACTCAGGAAGGTGAGTCTTCCTGACTCCGGGACTGCTACTCTATCCACCATACCACCTCACTGCTTGAATATCTAGCAGCATAGAACCATTGGGGGTTGGGGGAGAGACTGGGGTACTTGCCCTCTCCCTCTAAAGGGGTTCCTAGCTTTGGATCTGTTAGGACTGTATTACATCCTAGAAGAGTATGACTCCTAAAGAGAAGAATATGGCTCTATTTTTCACTGTCTCACTGGCTCTAATCAGGCCAGAAAGAGGAAATAAGATATTCAATGTACAATGAAGATCAAGTATAGGACAGCTATTTATTTCCTCCACATAAAATAAATGCTCAGAAACCCAAATGTCTCACAAGTGAGCATAGAGAAAAAAAAATTAAACATGAGGCAGTAACTTACAACTACAATGATAATGTCCTGGTAAACTGATTCTTAAAACATCAAAGCATGAAACATGTTGCAGGACTGTGGAATGAACATTTCACTTTAGACTCAACTTTGTTCTGTGTTCCTCAATAGTCTTTATCTTCTTGAAAGTCGGGCCAAAGGTTGGGATTCTCCTCTTGTTGGCCATTATCTTCTTCTCCACATTTCTACTGGCATTGACTCCGAAATCAGAATCTCACAATCTCTAGAATTCACTAGGCTGTGTCCTTGTAAGGAAGGACAGGCCCATTTCTGGGTACTACTCAATTACCTGTCAGGTAAAGAAATAAAGTAGAGGACCCAGATCCAGAAACTAGAGATACAGGTTCAAGGTCACTTAGCTCAGCCCCTGTTCTAGGTGCCACATAGGAATAGGTGCCTGGCTGCCAGAATAGGGACAGCTACCTTTCTTCTACCCCTCAGTGAAAGTCCCAGAGTTATATGATATCACCTGGAGAGCTGGTGAAGGGGAATGGTGCAATAGTTTCTTTTTAAAGATCCATTGTGTCAGGGACTCTTCCCATTTTGTCATCTCAATGGGGAAGAGAGCAAGCATTTATTAAGCACTTACTATGTGCCAGATTCTATGCTAAGCGTTTTACAAATATTATTTCATTTAACCCTGTATTGAAAAAAACTGAGATAGACAGAAGTTCAGTGACTTGCATAATGTCACAGCTATTGAGTATCTGAGGCCAGATTTGAATTTGGGACTTGCTGATTCCAGGCCCAGGACCTCTAACCACTGTATAGCCTTTCCCAGTACTTATTTCAGTAGTGAATCATTCCTCGGGAGCAGACACTGTGCCTCCCCCAATGTCTGAGCCATTTAAAGCATTTTTCCGAGAAGCTGGAATTCTCAGACATTTCTAGGGGAATTCCAGGGGACCTTCAGCAGGATGACCCCTACAGGCCAATTACCCCATATCCTCCTTTATTACATTTATTTTTGAACATGTTATATACCCTTCGATTGAATATAAGCTCCTTGAAAGTAGGCACAGTTTCATGTTTGTATTTCTATTCCATCTTAATGCCTGGAACATAATAGAAACTTAATAGATACTTGTTGGTTGATTGCTCATTCCAATGTCCTGTTTTGTCTATAGATATGATCACTTTGTTGTCTGTGTAATCTAACCTTCCCCACTTGCCTGGCCTCATGAATCTTGTTTTGAACTCTCAGAGAGGGGAACCTTTTCCTGAAAGTTATTGGCTTAATAGTAATCTAGGTGGCATAGTGATAAAAGGGATGAGGCCGGAGTCAGGAAGACAAGACCTGAGTTCAAATTTGGCCTCCGAACTTACTAGCTGTATGACCCTGGGCAACTCACTTAATCTCTTTTTGCCTCAGTTTCCTCAACCGTAAAATGATGATATTAACAGCACCTACCTCCCAGGGTCGTCAGGATCAAACGGGATAACAAAGAACTTATCACAGTGCCTGGTACATATAAACATAAATTTTACACAAATGTGATATAAATGTTAGCTACTATTATTATTTATTGAGAACTTTGCTTAGTTGAACTGAGTTGAAATTTCTAGTTCAGCTGCTACCAAAAAAGCATCTTCCGCTCTGGAAAGTCTGGATTAACTCTCTTTTTTGTTTATTGCTGTTTAGTCGTCTCAGTTATATCTAACTCTTCACGACCCTGTTTGGGGTTTTCTCAGCAAAGATACTGGAGTAGTTTGCCACGTCCTTCTCTAGCTCATTTTACAAATGAGGAAACTGAGGCAAACAGGATTAAGTGACTAGCCTAGGGTCACAAAGCTAGTAAGTGCCTGAGGCCAGATTTGAACTCAGGAAGGTGATTCCTTTTGACTCCATGCCCTGTGCTCTATCCACTGTGCCACCTAGCTGCCCAGATTAACTCTCTTAGATGTCCCCAAACACCAGGAATAATTCCAATACTTCACTTCCAAGTCATAGAATCATGGTGTGGAGGAGGCATCATGGCACCATAGACAAGAACGTGTTTTCTGAACTCAAAGGATCTGGGTTTGTATCCCTTCTCTGACTCTCACTACCTACCCCTGTGGCCTTGGGCAAGGACAACTTCCCTGGTCCTTGGTTTCCTCAATAAAATAGGGGGCAGAAAATGGGGGAGTTGGACTAGTAGGCTTCAGAGGCCTTTTGTAACACCCCGTCTGTGAGCCCATGAATTGGGAGGGATCTTAGAGGCCACTGAGTTCAGCCTCCCACACAATTCATGTCCCCCCTGCTTCTTCACAAATAGATATTTTCTGCCTGAATATCTGTAAAGACATCCAATTCTTTGCTTTCAGAGGCATGTCATCCCATTGTTCCACAGCTCTAATAATTAGACTGCTTCATCTTCTGTTGAACTTAAATCTACTTTCCTTTAACATTTCAACATCGGTCTTAATCGTGTTCTCTGGAGCCTGTTAGAACAACCCTACTCTTTTTCGTCTAGATGATTGCCTTCAAAGTCTTTGAAGGCAGAGAGCTAGAGTCTCTCTATAATTTTCTCTTAAATCTAGCTCCTTCCACCATTCCATATATAACGCGGGTGGGATCTGGTGGCTCGGTAGATAGAGTACTGGCTCTGGAGTCAGAAAGTCCTAAGCTCAAATTTGGTCCCAGACAACTTATTAGCTATGTGACCCTGGGCAAATCACTCAACTCCATTTGCCTCAGTTTTCTCCACCGTAAATGTGGATAAATATAGCAACTACCTCTCAAAGTTCTTATGAGAATTGGATAAGACTATATTTGTAAAAAAGCATCTAGCCAGTTCCTAAGCATTATATAAATGCTTACTCCTTTTCCACTGTCCCTTCCTGGTGGACATTGCTGGTTGGATAACCACGCATTACTCCTCTCTGCTTCCTACTCCCTGCTTACGCCACACTGATTCCCTACACGGCTACCTCCTTGTATTTTTTTTTATTATGTTTAAGCCTCTCTTCCTCCAGAACTTTGTGTGTACAAGGGGTAAGTATGACCCCTGGTTTGGGGAAATTGTTTGTATACCAACCACTCCTATTATAACTGCTTAATAAATTGCCCTTCTGAAAGGTAATTAAATATGACTGATAATCACCACACCAATGGAGGATGGTGAGTGACAGTACTAGAAACCCCAACCCCTAAAACCCTGAAGGAAGTAACAATCAGCTGTCTTCTGGGTGTCAGGCCTACCACTGTGAATGGAAGTTGAGGGAGAAGCCCCCAGGTTGGAAGTGAAATGACATTCTGCATGCATGACCCAATTTTGAAAGTGTTAAATGCCTTGGGTGCCCTCTTTTTATAACCACATCATCTTTTTATAGCAACAAAGAATATTTGTTTGTTCTATGACACACTTAGGGAAAAAATCATGAAAATGTCATATGATCAAACCAGTATGGTAGAGAGTTGGGTAGACTAAAGGTCAGAACTGAAGAGGATGGGAACTCTGACATATTCCAGTTTATCAATGACTGTGCTAACTTTGACGTCTGGTATGGAATATCGTCAGATCTTTTCATTTTCAGAATGATTTGTGCTATGTTTGAGATACCCTGCGGTTTCATTTCATTCATTGATTCACTTTCTGAATGACTATTAGGTGTAAGCCTATGTGTCCCATGAGGAAAACACAGAAGAATATGACACAGTTCTTACCCTCATGAAACTAACAGCTGGGATTGGGGGAAAGGATAAAATATGAAAGAAGATAACTATAATACTATACATATAATTACAATACTCGGTGGAATCTGAAAGTGCTAAAAAAAATATAACGTAGTTCCTCATGACTAGGGAGGAAGTGGTATTTGAGCTGTGTGTGTGTAGATGGGTAGAAACTAGATAGGCAGAACTTAGGGATGGGGAGGGGAACACGCATTAGGGATTCATGGTTACTGTCCTTTACATCAAAGGAGGAAAGGGGATCATATGGGGATAATCATCTAATGAAGAATGCTTGAAAATATCTACAATCCACTGGTTCTTTGGGCAGACCTATAGCAGATTGGTATTGTTCAGCCTCAACATTAAGGGAGTACTGTAAAACAGAAGAACTGTGTAGGTACCAGGAGGACAGGAGGGAGGGAGGTAGTCAACTCTGTCAACCCAAATTGCTTTTTCCCCAAGACTATAAGTCTTGAAGACTGAACATCTCTCTGGGGCATAGGGGACTTGCCAAAGACAGAAAGAAAGTTACATTTACTGCTTTTCGCCTTAGAGAATGAAGTCTCTTGGGCTTTGCATTTTGTATTGAAAATAAAATCTGTCCTGTATTCGGTATATTGTTAGCTTGAGTGCTTGGATAGAACTAAGGGCCCTTTGATCTAGGTCTGTGTGAAGACCTGAGGCAGCAAGATGGCTCAGTGGATAGAGTACTGGGCCTGGAGTCAAGAAAGGTTGTTCAGTCATGTCCAACCGTTTGTGACTTCTTTGGGGTTTTCTTGGCAAAGATACTTCAGTGGTTTGCCATTTCCTTCTCCAGCTCATTTTACAGATGAGGAACTGAGGCAAACAGGGTTAAGTGACTGGCTGAGGGTCACACAGCTAATAAGTGTCTGAGCCCAGATTTGAACTCAGAAAGATGACTCTTTCCAACTCCAGGCTTAGCACTCTATGGTTGTCAGGAAGACCTGAGTTCAAATGTGGCTTCGGACACTTACTAGCTTTAATTTTACTGGTTAAATTAATAGTGGGATGATAAGCCTTGATGTAGATGACATAGAGCTTTGGGTAGAGATTAATGCTGCAGTAAAACACACCAGAATGGAGTTCAACTGATAGTGTTAGAGAAAGCCTCCTTAAGTGTACTCTTAAAACCCTTAAGGGAAGTTGAAGCCAGCTACACTCTGGGAACCTAACCTGCTAGCATTCATATAACTTGGGGATTAGCTGGAGTTGTTGTGCCCTGCCCCCTGCCCCAGTTTACTCTCCATCTTGCCCCAACTCACCCCACTGTTTGTGCTCCCATCTCCACAGACCTCACTGTTTGTGTTCCCTTCTCTGCAGAAATAAACCTGTCCCAGCTTGTCCCATTGTTTGTGTTCCCATCTCCATGGAAATCAGTTTGTGGTTTTTCCCTATAAATAACCTGACCCTACCCCTGCTCGGGGCTGTTCAATTTGAGTCTTTACTCAGAACAGTAGTGGGCATGAATAAATCCACATCAAAATTTACATTCGGGTCTTGCTCGATTTTTTTCAGCACAAGAGTCTCACTACATAAAGGACATATTCCCTCCTTATATCAGACTCTCATTTCCTTCATTTTCCCTCAATTTCAACTGCAAACATTGATTAAACTCCTACTATGTGCATATGTGCAAGGCATCTATCAAGCACCAACTCTTTTAAGAAGTCTGCCCTGATTCCTTTCTCCCTCTACAAAATTACCTTTTATTGGCTTATTTATGTATACATTGTTTACTGTGTGTCTTCCTTTTCCCTCCAATCCAACTTGAGAGTAGGGATTGTTTTTCATTTTTATTTTTGTGTCCCTATCCCCTAGCCCAGAGCTTTGTCAATTATTTTTGGTTCTTATCTGTGATTTTAACAGTGTAAGGAAGCTATTCTGATATTTATACAATTGCCTGGGGCACTGAAAAATTGTGACTTTCCCGTGGTCACTCGACTATCTGTCTTAGGGCAGACCTGTAATCCAGGGTATTCTAGCTCAAAGCTGACTCTCTATTTAAGTTGTCTGACCCTTATACCTCACCCGTCATAAAAGAAAGTGCTTTACTCTCAGAAGAATAGAAAGTGTAGTAAACACTTAATGCAATATTTTAAAACTTGGATTTGGGCAAATTTGGGACCCTCTTTAAGTCTCCTCATATAAATGACCAACTACTTACCCAATCTCTGCATTTTCTTAAGGTTTGAGTATAAGGTTTGATCCATAAGTGAATTCATTGACTGCATAGTGTTTGACTGAAGTCAAGCCCTTTTTTTTCTGCAATATCAGTATAGATAGAGGCAGGCTTGGAATATGTTCCATATTATTGCAAACAGACTAATCTTTCTTGAGGAAGAAGCTATTCCTGTACTCTCAGAGTGATGCTATGTTTACTGCTAAGAGGCAAATTACTTTATTGAATTGGCAGTATTTTAAAGTCGCTACAAAGGTATAAATTCTAATAATTATAACTTTATGTAAAGCTTGAAGTCCTTAAAGGGGATAATAGAAAAGAGGTGTATGGTGATTTATAGTGTCCCATTGTGTATTTAAAGGGTCTACAATATCGTTTTTCTGAAAAAGAGAACATCAGCTTCCTATGTTGAATTTAATCCATTTTTACCCATTCTATTTAAAACAGATCATTTGGAAAAGAAATGATGTAACCTGCCTTGGGTGAAAATCTGGGTAATCTTTAATGACTATACATTGATAATGAATCACCTGTGCCTTGTTTGATTGATTTCTGCTTAATGACCTCTCCTTTGCATTTATTGTCTAATCAGTACTGGAATTATTTCTGAACAAGTCCTTTCTACACTTCCAAATTATAAACTACTTGACTATGGACTATGTCTGTATCTCTGGCACATATAATAGATATTTAATAGAGATCTGGATTTAGAGGCATGAAGACCTAGGTTCAAAACCTTCCTCAGATACTTCCTAGCTGTGTTATTCTGTGTTAATCACAACTTGAGACTCAGTATCCTCATCAGTCAAATAAGGGTGTTGGATTTAGGTCCCTGACAGATTAAATCTATGACCAGATGTGTCATTTAACCTCTATCTTGGTTTCCTCATCTGTAAAATAGGGACAATATTACCCGTGTCCCAAAGTTGTGAGGATCAAATGAAACAATATTTCTACAGCATTTAGCGCAATGCCAGGCATGTGTTGTTGTTGTTACTTTGTCATTTCCGACTCTGTGTGGCTCCATTTGGGATTTTTTTTGGCAAAGATGCTGGAGTAGTTTGCCATTACTTTCTCTAGTTCATTTTGCAGATGAGGAAACTGAGACAAACAGGGTTGAGTGGCTTGCCCAATGTCATACAACTACTAAGTATCTGAGCCTGGATTTGACCTTAGGAAGATGAGTCTTCCTGATTCAAAGCCCTGTGCTCTATCTACTACATCATTTAGCTGCCCATGCCTGAAGCATAATTGGTGCTTAATAAGTCTGTTCCTTCCTTCCTTCCTTCCTTCCTTCCTTCCTTCCTTCCTTCCTTCCTTCCTTC
>JAQQSZ010012527.1:0-11988 GCA_028646595.1 Phalanger gymnotis | reverse complement strand
TCTTGTAAACAGCATATTGTAGGATTATGGTTTTTAATCCATTCTGCTATCTGCTTCCGTTTTATGGGCAAGTTCATCCCATTCACATTCACAGTTATGATTTCTATCTGTCTTTTTCTCCATCCTATTTCCCCCATTTATGCTTTTACTTCTCCCTTTCCCCTTCCACTCCTCAACAAAGTTTTGCTTTTGACTGCCACCTTCCTCAGTTTACTCTCCCTCTTGATTCCCTTCCCTTATCTTACTATTTCCCACTTGCTACTTCTCCCCTCCCTTCTGACCACGCCCCTCCCTTTTTTCCCCCTTTTCCCTCCTACTTACCAGTAGGACAAGTTAGATTTCTATACTTATCAGGGTATGTTATTCTCTTCTTGAACCAGATCAGATGACAGTAAAGCTCAAATACTGCTCTTCTCCCTCCCTTCTTTCCCTTTACTAAAATGTGTTTTTGTGTCTCTTCATTTGGTGTAATTTACCGTTTTCTACTAACTCCTTACCTCTTCTCCCATAACCCTCTCTTTACATCTCTTAATTATGTTTTTTATCCTTATATCAGTTACTTTATACAGATATTCATAGTTTATGTGTATCCCTTTCAACTGTCATAATAGCTGTACTGTTCTCAAGATTGACATATATATGTGTATGTATATATATGTGAAACATACATAAGATGATATAATCCTATATAAAGATGCAAATAATTTGCCCTTATTGATTAATAAGCTTTGTGGGGTTTTTTTCCCCCTGTTTACCTATTTATGTCTCTCTTGAGTTTTATATTTGAAGATCAAATTTTCCATTGAGTTCTGGCCTTTTCATCAGGAAGGTCTGGAATTCCCTTATTTTGTTGAATGTCCATCTCCTCGCCTGAAAAAATTATGCTTAATTTTGCTGGGTAGCTGATCCTTGGTTGTTGTCCCAGCTCCTTTGCCCTTCAGAATATCATATTCCATTTTCTTCTGTCTTTTAACGTAGAAGCTGAGAGATCCTGCGTGGTCCTGACTGTAGTTTCATGATATTTGAATTGTTTCTTTTTGGCTGCTTGCAGTATTTACTCCTTGACTTTGTAATTCTGAAATTTGGCCATAATATTTCTTGGTGTTTTCAGTTTGGGATCGTTTTCACGGGGTGATCAGTGGATTCTTTCAATGACCATTTTGCCCTCTGGTTCTAGGACCTCTGGGCAGTTATCTTTGATAATTTCTTCAAAGATACTGTCAAGGCTCTTTTTTTCATCGTGTATTTCCGATAGACCAATAATTTTTAAATTGTCTCTCCTGGATCTATTTTCCAGGTCAGTTGTTTTCCCAATTAGATATTTCACATTTTTTCTATTTTTTCTTTCTGTACATTTTGTTTTACTACTTCTTGATGCCTCATAGAGTCATTAGCTTCCACTTGCTCAACTCTAATTTTTAATGAATTGTTGTCTTCATTTTGCTTTTGAGTGTCCTTTTCCAATTGGTTGATTTTACCTCTCAGGGTGTCGTTTTCTCTATTTAGATTCTGAATCTCCATAGTCATTTCATCGATCTTATTCTTTAAAGACTTGATTTCATCAGTGGATTTTTTTTCCATTTTTTCTTTTACCTCCCTAATTTGGTTTTTAAAATTTTCCTTTAGCTCTTCCAGTAATGCTTTTTGGGCTTGAGACCAGTTCACATTCCCTTTTGAAGTATCAGATGTGGGTATAGTGTCATTGCTATCCTCTTCCAAATTGGTATTTTGATCATGCCTGTCTCCATAAAAAGAATCAATGGGCCTCGGTTTTTTTGTGTTCTTCTTCATATTGGTTAGCCTTTTCCTGGCTTTACAATAAATTTCTGCTTTTGGGGCTCAGGGCTCTCTGTCCTAGCTTTCTTATTCTGGGGATTGTGAGTCTAGTTACTGGTTTTGTGAATTATAGCCTTCAGTTTCCTGAGGTGTGGGGGAGGGGTCTGGCTGCCTGAAGTCTCTTCTGCCAGGGTTGCTCTCCAGCACTGATGTTCTTCAGCAATGGTCTCAGCTCCTTTTTGTTTGAGCTGGTGTCTGGTACTTCCCCTGGGCGAGCAAGGATACGTCTGGGCTCCTGGTGTTGACCCCTGCTGGCTTTGCCCCTCTGGGACTCAGGAACTCCCGCTACTCAGTCACTGAAGCCCCACTTCTGTCTCCTCTATTCCAGCATTTTTTTTCCAAGGCATTCTCTGGGGGGAGGGGGGGTGGATTAGAGCCGTTTACCTGGCCATTATGTCTCCCAGAAGTTCAAGAAGATGCATTTCATACCTTTGGGCTGCAAGCCTCAGGAGTTGATGTCTCACGGCCGGTGGCATTGCACTGCCTCTAGTGGCTTCCACAGACTGCCGTCCTGTGTTGGGAGGCCTGGGGATCTCCTCCAGTTTTGGGCACCCAGCTTTCTCCCAGCCTGTCTCCCATGTGGGTTTCCTGGCCCGCCACTTCCGCTTTGGTGCTGTCTGGAGCATGCTGAGCACTATTCCAGCCTACAGATTCATCTCTTTGGCCTTTCAGACTCTCCTGGCTTGGAAATTTACCTTACTCAGACTACTCAGTTTCTAACTCTGTCAAATCTGCTCAGATTCACTTTTTTATAGGAATCTGACAAGACTTGTGAGAGAGCTCGGGTTAGCTCCAGCTGCTGTTTTCACGTGGCCATCTTGGCTCCGTGCCCCGCCGCCCCCCCCCTCCCCCCCGCCCCAGCCCCGGGCCTATATCTTACAAATGGAGAACTAAGGCTGAGCCATTAAGTGGCTTTCCCAGGATTGCACAGTAAGTGTCTAAGGCTGGATTTGAATTCCTACAGACATCTTAAACTCAACATGTCCCAAACTGAACTCATTATCTTTTCCCTCAAACCTTCCCCTTGTCTGAACTTTCTTAACACTGTTAAGGAGGCCACCATCTAGTCACCCAGACTTAGAATCTAAATGTGATCATTAACTCCACCCTTTCTCACCATCACCTCCGTATCCAATCTGTTGCAAGTCTTATTGATTCTATTTTTAAAACATTTCTTCTATATGCCCCCTTCTCTCCTCTGACACTGCTGTTGCAAGCCCTCCTCACCTCGTGCCTGGACTATTGGAATTGACTTCTAGCTGGTCGCCCTGACTCAAATCTCTCCCCATTTCAGTCCATCTTGCACTCAGCTGCCAAACTGATCTTCCAAAAGCACAGGTCTGACCGTGTCAACCCCCCTACTAAATAAATTCCAGTGGATCTCCTAAAGGGAGCTGGTGGCCAGTAGATAGAGCACTGGGCCTGGAGTCTGGAAGTTCTGAGTTCAAAAGTGACCTCTGATGCTTACTAGCTGTGTGGCCTTGGGCAGGTCACAACCTCTGTTTGCTCCAGTTTCCTTAATTGTAAAATGGGGATAAATAAAAGCACCTACTTCACAGGGTTATTGTCAGGATCAAATGAGAAATTTGTCAATGCATTTAACACAGTGCCTGGCACACAGTAGGTGCCATATAAATGCCAGTTCCTTTCTTCATTCCCTCCCCATTACTCCAGCATCAAATATATAATCCTTTGTTTGGTGCTGATAACCTGACCCCTACCTACCTTTCCAGTCTTTTTATACATTACTCCCCCGCCACATCCTCTACAGTCATAACACTGGCCTTACTTGCTGCTTCTTGCATAAGACTCCCATCTCCCATCTCCCATCTCCCATCCTGGGCATTTCCAATGACTGTCACTCATACCTGAACTCTCTCCCCATTCACCTCTGTCTCCTCTCCTCCCTAGCTTCCTTCAAGCCCAAGCTAAATCCCACTTGCTATAAGAAATCTTTACCAGGGCAGCTAGGTGGCACAGTGAGTAGAGCACCGGCCCTGAAGTCAGGAGCACCCGAGTTCAAATCCAGCCTCAGACACTTGACACATGTACTAGTTGCATCACCTTGGGCAAGTCACTTAATGCCAATTGCCCTGCCAAAAAAAAGAAATCTTTACCAATCCTGCTCAGTGTTAGTGGCTTCCCTGCATTGATTACCTCCAATTTATCCTGTATATATCTTATTTGTACATAGTTGCTTGCATGTTGTCTTCCCCATTAGACTGTGAGCTCCTTGAAAGCAGGGACTTTTTCCTGCCTTTCTCAGTGCTCCCTGGCTTCACAAATAGTATGCACTTAACAAATGTTTGATGACTTAACTGATTGACCTAAAACGCAGTGGATAGGTGGCATAGCAGATAGAGCACTGGGGCCTGGAGTCAGGAAGAACTGAATTTCAACCCAGCCTCAGACACTTACTAGTAGGCAAACCTGAGTGAGATATTTAACCTCCGTTTGCCTCAGTTTTCTTATCTGTAAAATGGGAATAATAGCACCTACCTTCTAGAGTTGTCATGAGGATCAAATGGGACAATATTTGTAAATCCCTTTACATAGTACATGGCACACAGTAGGTACTTAATAAATGCTTGTTTCCTTCCTTTATAAGACATGGTTTTCATGCTGTCTCTCCCTAGTTGAAAAACCTGTAATGGCTCTCTAATGACTACAACATCAAGTTCAGCCTGGTATCAAGTTCAAGGCCCTCCATAACCATACCCATCCAAATCCACACCACCAAATCACCTCCTTCAACTTAATTCCATGAACATTTATTAAGTATCTTCTATGTACTATAAACTGGAGATACAAAACCAAAATATTTCCTGCACTTAAGGTATTTTTATATCCAATTGGGGGATAGAATCACAACTTATATAACCTTGGCCCAGCCACTTCACCACTCTTGGCCTCAGTTTCCTCACCTGCAAAACGAAGTTGGAAATGGTCTTCGTGGTTCCCTCAAAGTCTATTATTCCATAATTCTAAATAATTACTAGAGGTTCAATTAAGTGAACTCTAAGATCTTTTCAACCATCACATTTATCATTCTATGATTTTACATGCACAGAAAAATAAATTATAAAGTGACTGAGTGCCTCCTCTTCTGTAGGTCCGGTCTTGAACCTCTCAGCTACAAGTGTCCCTCTGAAATTACTTTGTATTTACTTATATAAACATATGTTGCTTTCTCTGAAAGAATGAAAGTTCCTGAAAAGCAAGGGCTATGTCATTAATGTCTTTACCTCTCCACTGCCTAGTACAGTGCCTGGCACACAACAAATACTTGTTATTGATTCAGTATGACGGGGGAGACAACAGTAACAACTTCGAGATCCCTCTCAAGATTTCCCTCAATTACCTCACATTTATTCATTTATATCTTATATGTACCTAGCTATTTACATGTTGTCTCCTCATTAGACTACAATATCCTTGAAAGCAAGGCTGTCTTTTCCCTTCTTTGTATCCCCAGAATTTAGCATAGTGCTGGGCACAATAGCAGACACTTAAAAAATGCTTCTTATTGGGGGAGGAGGGGCAGTGCTTCTTACCTCAGTGACAACAAGCAATGATATGATTGCTTACAAAACCAGATCTTTGTTTAGCCTTTATTTTATTGCAATTTGATTGTTTTCTTTATATTTTTTTAAATGGAAACAACTCCCATAACACAGCAATAAAGATGACAGATGGAGTATCAGACAAAAGAAGAGGTTTTAGCAAGGACGGGGTCTATCTCACCTAATCTTCGTAGCATCTAGTATTGAGACCAAGAGGAATTTCACCCGTTTTATAATAATTAAATGTATAACAGTTCAAATTCAATAATTCAAAAGAAAACTTATGCTATTAGTAAATCCATTCCTTCTTTCTTCAACCCACACATGAACATTATTTCATTGTAGCCTCAAAAGGAAATGCATTTTACTTTCATCATTTTTTTTTGGCTTTCAGAGCACAATAAAATCCTATCCTACTGCTTTGAAATGCACAGGTTAGTAGGGAAAATACTTCTCTTACAGAAAAATTATAACTTTTATCTTTTGATTTAGGTTAACCCAATTGTTTTATTTAGGGTTTTAATAAAAACCCTAGGAAGCAGAATTATATATTCTATTTTTTATTTGTTTTTAACTTAAATACATAAAGACAAAAAAGGAACATTTTCATGTATATAGCACAACCAAAAAAGGATTCAGTATAAAACCTGTGGCAAGATCAGGATGACTGGAGATGGCCTTGGATGCTGTGAGAGACCTTGGTCTTTTTAAGCTAAGATCTTTAACAAGTCAGTTTGACTGAAGCAATGCCCATTCAATGATTAAAACTAGGTAAGAAATGAGGCAGAGAATGGTCTCTTTTACCTAGTCAAAAAAAATCAATCTGGGACAGGAAGACCCTAAAGGTTTCTACTTACATTCACTCTGAGCCAATTGGCCCAAACAACAACAAAGTAGGACTTGGCCTGGGACCCATTGTTGGCCAATCAATGAGAGCCAGAGTGATCTGGGTTTAAGGAATGGTACTTAAGAAAAAGTGTCTAGCCTGCATACCCCAAGATAGCTTGCAAAGTTTCACAACAAATCAAAATTTACCTTCCTTTGGGCAGAGCACCCCCAGGTACAGGTGTGATACCCTATGTGGACAGAGGGAAGGGAAAGGAAAGAAAAGAAGGAAGACTTGTGCTTTTTTAATACAGAAGCTACCAGGTTTTCTGTGATCCTGATTGTAGCTACATAGTATTTAAATTTTTTTTTCTTGATGCTTGTAATATTTTCTCCTTAACCTGGGAGCTATGAAATTTGGCTAAGACATTCCTATAAGTTTTCATCCTGGGATCTCTTTCAGGTGGTGATCAGTGTATTTTTTTTTTTCCTATTTCTGCTTTAATCTCTCTCTTGTTCTAGAACTTCTGGGCAATTTTCCTCACTAATTTCTTGTAATATTTTGTTGCTTCTTTTTTAATCATAACTTTCAGGTAGTCTAACAATTCTTGTATTGTCTCTCCTCAATCTGTTCTCTAGTTGTTTTTCTAATGAGATGTTTCACATTCTCATCTATTCATTCTTTTGATTTTGTTTTATTATTTCTTGGTGTGTTATAATGTCATTAGCTTCCCCTTGCCCAATTTTAGTTTTCAAGGAATTATTTTCTTCCTTAAGTTTTTTAATCTCTTTTTCCAATTGATTGATTTTCTTTTCCTAATTTTTCTTTGATCTCCCTTATTCTTGAAGTCCTTCTTCCAAGAACTCTTTTTCAGCTTGTGACCATTTGACATTGCTCTCTGAAATAGGAGTGGCTTTTTTAACTTCACTATCTTCCTTTGAATACAAACCCAGATCTTCTTTATCCCCATAGTAGATGTCTATGGTCAAGTTCTTTCTCCTTTGCTTACTCATTTTTATTTTGTTTTGTTTTTAGCACCTTATTATTATAATCAAGTTGTAATCCGGAGGTGTGAAGAATGGTGCCTCAGGCCTCAGGTACTTCTTAACTATTATTTTCTGAGCTCTGTCCAGGCCCAATTTTGGGCACTCCTCTCTACCCCTAAGCCATGGCTAAGGCCCCCAAAACACCCTGTCCCACAAACACTCTTGTTCCCTGTGTTCCCTCCTGTGGCTGCAAACCAGCTCCCCACTCTGCCCTGGAATAGGAACCAGGGACTTTGCTCTCCTGCAAGTGACCACAGCCAGCAGGGTCCCACCCCTTCACTATCACACTTACCAGACATGTGCTCACTCCTTGCCCACCATGGCAGCCCAGGATCATGTCTGGTCAGCACAGTTGGTTCTGGCATCTCACTACCCCAGAGGATCCTTCAATTTTCCCCTACTCGGTTATCCAACCCCCCACAATGTCCATGATGAGAAAGTTCCTAAGTCCAGTGCTGTCTCCTGACCCAGATGCCCCAGTGTCTCATTAGAGTCTGCCTGGAGGTGTCTGCACTTCACTCAGGCCAAACCTCTATCGCTTCGGGTAGAGCCTTTCCTGAGGTCTTCTCAAGTTAGGAGGACAACTGTGTTACCCCAACTTTTATTTATTTTTGCTGCTCTATCTTCACTTTGAGGTGATGTTCTGTTTTGTCGATGAAGGATATTTGGAGAGTCTGGAATTTTCTGACCTATTCTCCCATCTTCTCAGAATTATATATTCTAGATAGTCCCTACAATAAGCACCCAACCCACTGCTTTGGATTGGTGTTTGATACAGTGGAGAGGACTCTGAGCTCCTTAAAGGCAGGGATTGCCTTTTGACTCTTTTTGTATCCCCAGTGCTTAGCACAATACCTAGAACATTAAAGATATCAAGCGAATGTTTCATGCAAAAATGGGCATGACAAATGACAAAAGTAGGGACTTAACAGAAGTAGAAGAGATTAAGATGTGACAAGAGTATACAGAAGACCTATACAAGAAAGATATTAACATCACTGATAACCACGATGGTGTGATTGCCGATCTAGAGCCAGAAACCTGAAGAATGAAGTCAAGTGGGCCTTAAGAAGCATTGTTAATAAAGCTAATGGAGGTGACAGGATTCTAGCTGAGCTATTTAAAATCCTAAAAGATGATGCTGTTAAAGTGCTATGCTCAATATGCCAGCCAATTTGGGAAACTCAACAGTGGCCGCTGGATTGGAAAAGATCAGTTTATATTCCAATCCTACAGAAGGGGCAATGCCAAAGAATTTTCAAATTACCAAACAACTGTACTCATTTCACATGCCAGCAAGGTCATGCTTAGGATTCTGCAAGCTAGGCAACATGTGAACCAAGAATTACCAGAAGAGCAGGCTGGTTTTCAAAGAGGCAGAGGAACTAGATATCAAATTGCCAACATGCCCTGGATTATGGAGGAAGTAAGGGAGTTCTAGAAAAAAATCTACTTCTGCTTCACTGACTACACTAAAGCCTTTGACTGTGTGGATCACAACAAAATGTGGCAAGTCCTCAAAGAGATAGGAGTGCCAGATTATCTTAGTTGTCTCTTGAGGAACCTCTATGTCAGTCAAGAAGCAACAGTTAGAACTGTACATGGGACAACTGATTAGTTTAAGATTGGAAAAGGAGTGTGACAAGGCTGCTGTGTTGGTAAGCAAAATGGGCTCCTTAGCACTTAGTGCCTTTGAAGAGTTTGGCTTTTGTTTGCTTTGAGTGTATTTCATTGAGCCTTACTAGGTGCTAAGCCCCAGGACCAAACCCCTATTAGGTGTGGAACCTATGTGGGTGTGGATTGATGACTGGAGTGGGGCCCAAGGTGGGGCTGGCTAAGGGAAAGTGTTAATTCCACAGCCATGCCCTATTAGATGTTAACCTAATCTATGTGGATGTGAACCTCCCAGGGTCCTAAGGGGAGGGGTCAACTCAAGAACCAATCACCAGAGCCTAAGCTCTGGTCATTCAGTTGACCTTTAATGACGTCTGAAGCCCAATAAGAAGGGAGAACAGAGCCATTTGTTCAGGGCTCCTGAGATGGTGTTGATGAGGAGCCCTCTAGCTTGGAAACCCAGATGCTGAGACTTTGTTGAACTCTGATAACTATGTATTGAGATTTGAATCAGACAAGGTCTGTCTGTTGATGTTTGTAATTTGTTTGTACTTCGCTCTGAAGTTCAGTGTGCTGGTCTTTGTCCCACGAACTAAGTAAATTGTATTTGTGTGCTGAATTAAAGTAAGCATGTCAACCCCTTCACCCTGCTTTCCTTAGTTAACCAGATCAAAAGAACCTGTGCTGTTGGCAGCTTTCTGGGTGCTGGCTGTGGGTGGATCTTACACCCCCACAGAAGCTGCTAGCCAGATTGTGGAAACAGCTGCATATTGTCACCTTATTTGTTTAATTTATATGCAGAGTATATTATATGAAATGTCATGCTGGATGAATGAAAAGCAGGAATTAAGGTTGCCAGGAGAAATATCAACAATCTCAGATACGCAGATGATACCACCCTGATGGCATAAAGTGAAGAAAAATTAAGAAACCTCTTGATGAGTGTGAAAGAGGAGAGTGTAAAAGCTGGCTTGAAGCTCAATATTAAAAAAAAAACTAAGATCTTGGCAACTGATCTCAGTAATTCCTAACAAATATATAAAGAATAAATGGAAGCAGTGTCAGATTTCCTATTCTTGGGTTCAAAGATCACGGCAGACAGTAGCTGTAACCATGAAATTAAGACACCTGCTCCTTGAAAAGAAAGTTTTGGGAAATATGGACAGCATACTAAAAAGCAAGAGACATCACCTTTCCAATAAAGGTTCATATAGTCAAAGCTATGGTTTTTCCAGGAGCAATGTATGGCTGTGAGAATTGGGCTATACGGAAAGCTGAGTGCCACAGCACAGACACTTTCAAATTGTGGTGCTGGAGAAGACTTCTGAGAGTCCCTTGGATAGCAAAGAGATCAAATCAATGTTTAAAGAAATTAATTCAGGGGGGCGGAGCCAAGATGGCAGCTGGAAAGCAGGGACTGGCATGAACTCCTGTGTCAGTAAGGCAAAATGGGCTCCTTAGCACTTCAGGAGTTTGGCTTTTGTTTACTTTGAGTGAAAGTATTTTCAGCTGTTAAGTGCTAAGCCCCAGGCCCAAAGCCCTATCAGGTGTGAAACCTGTGTGGTGTAGATTAATGACTTAAGAGGGGCCAACTCGGGAACCAATGCTCTCTGGTCATTGAGGTGGGGCTTGAGAACACCAGAGCTAAGAGACAACTACAGGTGAAGCTGAAGCCAAAGCAGGAACCTGCAGAAACAGAGCCAACCCATGTGTAGACCCAGGAGTGCGAGCAAGGACTTGAGCCCAGTAAATATGATTTGGTTAAATAATATCTTGTTTTTCTGTGGCCTCCTGGTTACTCTTGTGAGGTGGGCCTACTGGGCCTGGAGTCTTTTGGTCAAGATGTCGGAATGGGGAGGCTGGTTCGCGAATCTGTTGCTGTGGAGCCTAAATAAATGTTTTGTTGCTTTCTACTTAGAGAATTTCTCATACCTTGCAGTTTCGAACCATTCAAATATATATATATATGATTATATTTGAGATCATAAATTCGGCCTTCCTACTACAACTCCCCACCAAGTCCCTCCAAAAACCTATAAAAAATGGCTCTGAACCAATTCTAGAGCTGCAGGACACACAAAATAGCAGAAGGAAGCAAGGCTCCAGCCCAGGACAGCCTGGACGGTTGCTGGGTAAGGTCTTTCATGCACGGAGCTGGGAGCAGAGCAGAGGGGAGCAGGGCCCAGCATGGGCAGTGTGGACCAGCCAGACCAGGAGCCAGGTGGAACAAGCCCTAGCACCCTGAATCAGTGAGCTGCAGCAGTTACCAGACTTCTCAACCCACAGACACCAAAGACAACAGAGAAGAACTGCAGAGCCCACAAAGTGGCAGAGGGAAGCAGGGCTCTAGCCCAAGACAGCCTGGATGGTCTCTGGGTAAGATCTATCCCATACAGAGCTGAGAGTGAAACACAGCAGAGCAGAGCCCAGCATGGGCAGCGCAGACCAACCAGACCAGGAGCCGGACGGAACAAGCCCTAGCACCCTGAATCAGTGAGCTGCAGCAGTTACCAGACTTCTCAACCCACAAACACCAAGGACAACAGAGAAGGTTAGTGGGAAAAGCTGCTGGAGACAGAGTGTAAAAAGGGGTTCAGGGTTTGGCCACTGCCCCAGGGGCAGCGGAGGTGGGGGAGCCACAGAATTACAGCTGCAGTTGCTTCTGGCCCCAGGCCCACATAGTGGGAGGAATTAAGTGGTGGATCAGAGCAGGAGTGAAGAGCCTGCTGAAGATCTAAGTCCAGTCCTGGTTGGGGGTTCTTGGGGAAGAAGTGTGGTGTGGCAGAGCTGGCGCATCCCCCCAAGCTTGGAACATAGTTCTCTTAACTCTACAAGCAGTCACACCCCACTGAAAAACTCAAGGGTCAAGTAGGTTGGCTGGGAACATGGCCAGGCAGTGAAAACGCACCCAGATTCAGTCTCAGACTTTGGAATCTTTCTTTGGTGACAAAGAAGACCAAAACATACAGCCAGAAGAAGTCAACAAAGTCAATGAGCCTACAACAAAAGCCTCCAAGAAAAACATGAACTGGTCTCAGGCCATGGAAGAGCTCAAAAAGGATTTGGAAAAACAAGTTAGAGAAGTAGAGGAAAAATTGGGAAG
>JAQQSZ010012526.1:0-11988 GCA_028646595.1 Phalanger gymnotis | reverse complement strand
GGGGGGGGGGAAATGGGGAGAAAATTGGTAATTCAAACGCCTGTGAAAATCAATGCTGAAAACCAAACATGTCAAAAATAAATTTAAAAAAAAAATAATCAACATGAGACCTATTCACCTTCCCACTCCTAATTCTTACTCTATTAGGTCAGAAAACAAGTTTGGAAATCCTGTAGATATTCAACATCTGACCCAATGCCATCAAATGTTTGCCATTTCTCCCTTTCACTAAGACATCAAGGAACCTGAGTGTGTATGCTGCCCCAGATAGAGACCAGTCTCTTCTCTCACACACCACCTTTCTTATAGCAGACTCCAGAAGGCAAGAAAGGAGAATTACTAGCTAGCATGTAACATAATATAGTCAACCACGATAAGCAATAGAGCCACTAACGAAAGAAAGCATTCTGTTTAGAAAAATTAAAAACTACTCAACCATGAAAACCCTTTCCTACTCAACTGTTGTCAGCCAGAAATTGCCCAGTCATGTGCACATAAGCGTATGAGTGCACATGTACCCAAATACACAGTCTTCATTCAAAGCTCAAAAACAGCACATTTTTAGCAGAGTCCCAGCAAAATACTCAGAAAATGTTTTCCTTCCAATTGGTGGGCAAGCATAATAAGCTTACTGGGTCTCTAGTCAACTTCATCAGAAACTGTGTATAAAAGAGCAGAGAGGCAGAAAGATTTTAAGTATCTCATGAACAGAGCATCCCAGGGGAAATCTGCAGAGATGGAAAACATCTTTTACTATTACTTCAATATACTACCTTTCATCTAAGGTATTCAAAGTGATTGAAAAATACATTAATTAAGTCTCCCAACAGCCCTTTGGGATTAGGATTGTAAGTAGCATTATATAATTTTAATAGAAATTTTATGGGAGATGCAGGTCAAGTCTAATAATTTACTCTCAGCATTCATCCTTATCCCTAACCCTGTTCTTTTTTATATAGCTCCATTGTCTTTACTGTCATAGTGAATTATCAGGGTGAGCCTGACATAATTCAGTATCATACTGAAAGTCTTCACACCAATGAATTTCAGTACTTCTCCCCACAAACACACACCTTTGTAAGATGATTTCAGTAGTTGTACTGGGGAGGGGGAAAGTCATCACTTGGTAGAGAATCCTTACATGATAATTCTCTACAAAATAGCTGATCTAGATTTTTGATGACAGAAATATGGTCCATTGCTGGGCCTTATTCAGAGCATTTCCTTCTTAGGAATGCCTGCCATTTTTTCACTCTGTGAGCCTTCCATCCCTTTTCATAGCATCTTAGTGTTTGTCCTCCATTGCCACTGTCATCCACCATTTCCTGCCACCACTGCTAAAGTCTGAATCTAAGGCAAAGTCCTCTTCCAGTAGTAGTTACCCTTACTGGGTAACATTTGACCTAAATGTCTGAGTCACAGAGTGAACAACATGGTCCTTATAAGACAATGGGAAATCCAGAATGAATACCAATATGGGAATTAGCTAAGTAGAAACAATGAGAGTACCAAGAAGAAGGGGGCTACCCAAAATGGGACCCATCGATGCAAATCGTTTTCAGGGTCAACCTTTGAATTGTTCATTGATAATTGATTAGTGCATGGTTTCTTGAACCAAGTAAGTCCTTAACCAATACAACAATCAAAGGCTGTGTGATATAATGGAAAGATCACTGAATTTACAGCCAGATTACTTGCCAATTCTGCCGCCTTACTCAGTGTGTGACATTAAGCTAGTCATTTAATACCTCTGGTCCTCAGTTATCTCATTTGGAAGGGGAGAAAATTATACAAGATCTCTAAGAATCTTTCCATATCTAAGTCTTTTTCACCTGGGAAAATAGCACTGCTAGTCTCTTTATCCCCTATTATGTCAGTGTGACCTATTCTTTAGAATGGGGGAGAACACTGAACAACATCACAATCAGGTACTAAACCAATCAGTCTGTGGAAGTTAATTCATTTCTGAGATCCTTAGATTAACCTTGGAATGATTTCCCAATATAAATCTATCCTCTATGTTAGAGTGCTAGCTTTGTTATCAGGAAAACTGCCAAAAGACTGGAAGGTCAAATAGAGTTTGATTCTTAGTTCTATCACTGGCAGTGGACCAAAAAAAAAACTAGGTACCATATATTTGGGTTAACAAGAAAGTCATGGTAAGCCAGTGCACAAATAATTGGTCATAATATATGATTATTGATCGATTCAAGACACCAAGACAAAATACAACTGAAATCTAAATTGTAAGAGAGACCATAGGAATGATAGGAGTTCAGGAAATTGAGGGACCATTGTGATCTATATTAGGCTTCATGGAAGAGTTACAACTTCAACTGGCTCAAAAAATTAAAATATAAGAGAACTGAAATCTACCAAGGTGTTTTTCTTTGCTGATTACTATACATGTCATCAATCAATTAAGCCACAGGCATTTATCAAGTGCGCTTACTATGGTCCAAGCACTCTGCTAAGTGTTGGGTATACAAAGAAAATCCCCGTACAGGCCAAAATCTCAAGGACTTTGCATTCTAGTGGAGGTAAGGTACATACAAGGTGTTTATAGAGTAGAAGGAAGATAACCTTAGAGGAGAAGATTCTAGTATAGACCTTCTTTGTGTGTGTGTGTGTGTGTGTGTGTGTGTGAGAGAGAGAGAGAGAGAGAGAGAGAGAGAGAGAGAGATTCAAAACATCATGGATGCTTTTTGACCTCTCAGTGAAGCCTATGAATCACTTTTCAGATAATTTGTTTGGAGGGGCAGGGCACTTGGGCTTAAGTGACACAGCTAGTAAATGTGTCAAGTGCCTGAGGCCGGATTTCAACTCAGGTCCTCCTGACTCCAGGGCCTGTGCTCTACTCATTGCACCACCTAGCTGCCCCCTCAGATAATTTTAATATTTATATTTTAATTTTTTATCATATTAATTTATATTTTAATATTTAATAATTTTAAATAATTGACAGAAATGTTAAATTTCTGTTAGAGCTATGTGAAGATAAAGATGTATTTTTCCAACCCAGCTCATGAACTCCCTGAAATCTATCCATGGATCTCCCAAATTCCTATGAATTACAGGTTAAGAACTCTTTTTTCCAACAGCTGGGAAGCAGTGTGGGAGAGAAGAAAGAGTAGGGAAAGACTTCAGACGGTCAGACATCTCAGATGGCTGAGATACTAAAAGTCAAAGGTGAGGAAGAGGAATATTTCAGGCTTGGGGGGATAGCCAGTAGAGGGGCAAAAATTTGGGAGATAGAACTGCAAAGAGCTCTATTGCACAATATATGGAGAGAAGTAAAAAAAAATAAGACTAGAAAGGTAGGAAGGCACCAGGTTATGAACGGCTTTAAATGCCAAGCAAAGGACTTTATCTTTGATCCTGAAGGTACTAGGGAGCCACAGAAATGTATCGAGCATATCTACGAGTATATACTAGGAAATGAGTGGGGGTAGAGGACTGACATGATCAGATTTATAGGAGGACTGATTGAGTAGGAGAGACTTGATACAGGGAGATTAATTAGAAGGCTATGATAATAACTCAAGAGAGAGGCAATGAGGGCCTAAACTAAAGGGGTGATCATGAGACTGAAAGACCTAATTCATGGTGACCAGGAAGTCAATTTCAAAAGACAGACTTCAGGGTACAAGCTAGCTGGGAGTGACAATAAATACGTCCCAAAATGTTTGCAGCTTAGGGAAAATATCCTCTTGTTGAAAAAGCCTATTCTAACCAGGACTCTAAAAGGAACAGACAGGTGGCTCCTTGAGGAAAAAGTTAGAAAGTTTTTTTGTTATTTTATTTTATTTTGTTTATTCCTTACAGACTTCTGCTAGTTTATTGCTAAGTTTAACCACCACTGTTCTGAAAGAACAGCATTCTCCTTATGTGTGTGTTCCTCCTCATGTATTTCCCACATATTTCTACTTTTCTCATTGATGGTACAATTGTGATAGGGTACATCCCAAGTTTATGGAGTAGGGTATTTTATAGATATGTTTCTTACAATGTTATTCATTAAATATCTTTACTTTTACTAATTGTGTCATCTGGCTGATTATTCAAGGTAAAAAATTTGTGGAAGTTCATTAACTATTGGTTTTAGATGGATAAAATTCTTTTAAATTGGGTTAGCTTTCTGTCTGAAGCAAACTTTGTGAATTGTAGTTTACTCACCAATAAGACTAACATACTTGGTGAAATTAGGGTGAACATGGGATATACAAAAGACATTTCAATTCATGGTGGTCGGGGTGATAAGAATATCTTTGCAAAGACACAGCCTGATGGCAAAGAAATACTGATGTAAAGTTTCAATAACATTCACCAAACATTTATTAGGTGCCAGTTCTGTATATGGTGTTGTGCTGAGTTCTGGGAATACATAGACAAAAATAAAAACAGCCCCTGCCCTCAGAAAGCTTATGTTCTACTGGAGGAATAAAACATGTATTCAGATAAGTAAGCAAAAACTAATTTGAAGCGGGGGGGAGATCAACAATCAATTAGAGGAAGAAGCTAGGATTCGAGTGGAGCTAAGAAGAAACATCAAGATTCTGAGAAGCAAAGATGAAAAAGGAGTACATTCCAATCTTGGAAAAAACGCTGTGTCAATTCACCAAGATTCGAAATGGAATGTTGAATACAGAGAACAGTTAGCAGTCCTCCTGAGGAAGGACATAGTTTGTGGTAGGTGGTAAATGTTGTTTGGAATCAGACCTTTGGGGGCCTGAGAGACTAAGATGATTTTATCTTAGAGGCAATGGGGAGCCACTGAAGGTTTTGAGGAGAGGAGTAACATGGTTAGACTGGTGTCTTAGGAAGATTATTTTGGCAGGCATGTGATTGAAATACAGTGGACTCATGCTAAAGTGCTATGGTTTATATACAGTCTTTGTGCGTATATATAGGGAGACAGTATCTCCAAACACACACATATACATAATACAATACACAACAGACACATACACATGCACACACACACAAACTTCACTAGGTCATTGGAGACAGAAATACTGTGTCAAAACAAAACTTTTCTCTTTTCCAGTGTTTTAGAGACATTTCTAATTTGTGTTCACTGCCACCTCTGGGTCTCTTCACTGCTACTGCTTTCCAGGTTTTACTTTGGTGAAAAAAAAATTCCCCTTTGATGTCTACATCTTCTCAAGCTGAATAGATTTCATTAATGGGCTCTTGTACTTCTATTTCCACATCATTAATAACAACTTCAGTGGAATTGGCCTGCCGCTAATTGAACTGACCCTAGTAGCACCCCGCTGAAACATTGCTTCCCTATTTCCCCCGGCTCCATAGGTTCCCATTTATCACTGGCTGTTGTTGCTTAGGCATCTTCTAGCCAATATTTCATCCATGGGTTTATGTCCTTTAGGAACAAGCTTTGAAATCATTGCATCAACATGAGCATGCTGGAAAGACTGGCAAAGCCTTAAACTGAGTAAGAAGAAAAGATGGAAGGCCTGAAGGTTTAGGACCCTGAGGATGCATGTCAATGTGTCTTTGCATTTACAGTTTTGTGAATTCTCATTGAATATCATTTGGAATGTCTTTTCTTTCTTCCCTCTCCATTATTCCTGGGACTATTCTCCTAAAACAGAAAGAAGCACAAGAATAGGAATTAATTATTTACCTTAGTGATTTATAAAGCACCTATTCATTGTGACAACTTTTTAGTGAATCTTAAAATTAAACATAAATTACATAGGCTACTCACAATGGGCAGCATTAAACAAACTGCTGTTGCCACTACTTAGGATATATTGACATGCTGACCTACAGGAAATGAAACACACACACACACACACACACACACACACACACACACACACACACACACCAAGGAGCCAAAAGCTAAATCAAATAAACGTGACTTGCCTCTTGACCTTAAGGCCAGCAAAGATGGGTTCCAATGGACTGCCAAGGGGAATGAGATAACAGAGTTGAAAGTTCTCATTTGAGTCCTGGAAATTCCCCTGTGTAAGAACATCCCTGTTGAACTTAAATAGCCTGATATTTTGCGTGGTGACTTGTGACAGCAGTTTTACTATGTCTCTGGCTACTTAGGACATCACCTAAGATAATACCACTTTAAATATGGATGAAGATCTACTTGGAGATAATGGGAACACTTCTCATTCATTTCTCAAAGTGACCAGGATACCACTGTGCACATGGGGAGCCTAGATCAGAAGGTCTACAAGCCAGGACAACGGAAACAGACTGTGCTCACGCTCAATACCCATATAGCCAAAGACATAGTCACGGTGAGCACAAGGTTTTGCTTTTGGGGGTATACTCATTGAAAGAATGTGGGTGATGAGAATCTGGGCAAGCCATCGAACCTGCCCCCCCCCCGGCTTTGTAACCCAGACAGATAAATGTTGGTGCTTCTCAGGTCTGTCTATTCATCTTTGTAATTTCTGTTTGTATTTGCCCTGAAGTTCAGGCGGCTGATTTTTTTTCCCCTGAAATAAGTAAATGATATATGTATGTTTGATTAAACTGACATTGTTAACCCCTTAAAATTGCTTTCCTTACAAAAGGAGATCAAAGAACCTGTGTTAGCAGCCCTTCCTGTGTGCTGTTGTTGGTCTTACACAGCCACAGTAGCTGCTAGCAAAATTGTTGTTACAGTGTCAAAAGTCAGATTTTAAATCAGGTCTTCCTAACTCTAGGTCTAGCATACTAGTCATTCTGACACTTGACTACCAACCAGTACTGATGAATAAATCATCCTTTCCCAATACAAACCTAGATGTGGGGACTGATATTTTCAAAGAGAGACTAGACATTGAAATTGATGTGAAATTGCTCCATGATCTTTCAATCCATTTATGATTGCCTAACAGACACCAATGATAATTTATGACCATGAAACATGAAACTCTAAGGGTTAGGTCTTTATTAGTTTGTCACTGGAAGTCTCAGATACAACAAGGAAAGACATGATTGGGTAGTACTACTGTGGTATGATCGAAAGACCATTTGCTCTAAAGTCCCATACCTGATGTTTACCACCTTGAATAAGTCACTTAAACTTCTTGTCTCTCAGTTTCCTTATTTCTAAAATGAGGGTGTTGAACTAGATGACCTAGAACATTGGACTAAATGTAATGGGATGAAATTCAATAGGGATAAATATAAAGTCTTACACTTGGGTATAAAAGTATCAACTGCACAAGATAAAGGAAGCATGGTTAGAGAGCAGTTGTTTTGAGAAACATCTAGGGGATGTGAATGGACTGAAAACTCAATATGAGTCAACAACATCATGTAGCAGCCAGGAATGGTAGTGGGATTTTAGGATGCATTAAGAACATAACAGCTTCCAGGCAT
Organism: Phalanger gymnotis; assembly: GCA_028646595.1. Taxonomy (NCBI): domain Eukaryota; kingdom Metazoa; phylum Chordata; class Mammalia; order Diprotodontia; family Phalangeridae; genus Phalanger; species Phalanger gymnotis. The sequence continues at coordinate 4,635 of JAQQSZ010012526.1, read as the reverse complement.
AGGGCAGAGATAGTTACACTGTATTCTGCCTATGTCAGAACTCCTCTGGAGTATTGTGTTAGTTATGGGGTGCCACAAGAAGGCCAAGAAGAATAGTGATAACCTGGAGAATGTCTAGATGAGGGAAATCAAGTTGGACTCAAGTAAAAGTCATATGAAGGTTGATTGAGGAAACTGAATGCTTAGGATAAATGGATACAGTGGCCTGCCAGCTTCCTCTCTATAGCTATGAACAAGGCCTCTTCTCCCAGCTTCCTTCCACCCCTTCATATTCCACTTAAAGGTCCTTTCTTTCAGTAGATCCACATTTCTCAATAATCTGCCACATTCCTCCAAGACTCCCCCTGAACTCTCTTGAACTAATCACAACTGTTGCTGCCTGGGTAAAGTCACCCATCCCTCACAATCCAAAATGTTCTTTTTCAGTATGTTTCTGTGTGTTTATATAGACATATTTTTTTTTCTGTGTCAGGTTCCACTATTTTCCACATTAAATAAAGCTGGATTGCTAGTTAATTCCTTAAAAACCTGCATGAAAATATACATGGAATATACAAGAGTATATGGAGAATATTTATGGGCTAAAAGGGACTCGAAATCCTAAAGCAACTGTATGTGTTCCTAAATAGGTCATGTGATGAAATTTAATCATATTTAGTACTGGCCTTATATGTAAGTGAAATAAGTGGTTGCCTACAGAATATGATTTGAGGAATGATGGAAGTTATGCAAAAATAGTTCCCCTGTTGGTATCTGAAATTCTCACCATTGGTGATCTATTCTGTTCTATTATGCTTGCCCACTTCTTAAGAATTTCTTTTCAAACACAAATATATACAGGGGAAAATAATATTATAAGTGTGTGATAAAGATGAACAAGACTATAGACAAAGTTAGAAGACCTTGGATTTTGGATTAAATGAGATATTGTAGAATATGGTGCCTGACTCAAAGTAGGTGCTAATAAATGCTTGTTCCCTTCCCCCTTCTTTTGGACAATTCAACAAATTCAGTTCAATAAACCTTAATTATTTACAATTCCAGACTTATTTCATATTACTCCCCTTCACACATTCTATATTCTACACAGTCATGCATCAGCCACAGCTAGGGAAGACCCAGAAAGAAAGTTCTTGCCACCAAGAAAAGTCTTTGGTAACTGTCTAATGGCTATGCATCAGTACCTGTTATTTTATCAGTGGGAAAGGCACTAAAGAAGTATTACCATTTACTTTGCAGCTGTATCCTAAGGACCTTGGGACTTCTCCATTTGATTTGCAGCTGAAACCCTTCAAATGTCTAGTCTCCCCTATTACAATGTGAGCTCCTTGAGAGCAAGGACTGTCCACACACACACACACACACACACACACACACACACACACACACGTATGTATATATATGTATATATATATGTATTTGATTTTGAATCCCCACTGCTTTTCACATAGAATTCATTAAAATGCTTTCTTTCATTCATTTGCTCATTCATTCATTCAAATTGTATGACTATGTATACGCCAAATTCAGCACTGTCTTTTGACTCCATAGTTTTGTTCAGGCAGTCCTGTCCTTCAAAAATAGGACACTTTCTCCTCATTTCTGTCTCTTAAAATCTCTATCTTCATTCCAAGACCAATTCAGTTATCATTTTGTACTTGAAGCCTTCCCCAATTTCATCAAATTATAGTGATTTCTCCCTCTTTAAATTAACTTATATTTACTTATCTGTATATGTAATATATTACTGACCTCTCCCTCTCCTCACTCCAATAGGTTCTTTGAGAAGAGGGAATATTCTGTCTTTATCTTTGAATTTCCAGTGTCTATAAAAGTGAACCTAGCAACAGAAAGAACTTAGGAAATGTTTGTTGAATTGAATTTGTAGAAAGCTATGCCTGCTTTTCCTTCTGGTGAAGGAGACTGCAGTCAGGAAGACCTGAGTTCAAATCTAAGATATTTAATAGCTGTGTGAGTGACACTGGGAAAATGACTTAAACTCTGTTTGCCTTAGTTTCTTCATCTGTAAAATGGGAAAGATATAAGAAGGATCAAATAATACATTTGTAAAGTGCTTTGCACAGTGCCTGACATATAGTAGGTTATATATAAATGTCAGCTATTTTTACCTTATGTGGATGACTTTATCATGTCATCTTCCTTTTTACTATAAGAATAAATAAAAGGTACAACATAAATAAATAAATAAAAAGATACAACCTAAATTAAAGGTATATAGGTGTATAGCATCACTGGTGGGACTTGATGGTGATGACAACTGAACAACTTTGGGAGCTCTCAAGCAAGAGATGGGAAGGTGATTGGGCAACTGGTCAGAAAGAGATTGCACATGACCATGTGGTAACACTCCATGCAGGATCTGATGCTATTTGGCAGCTCCATCAAATATACCCACTTCTGGGTCACAGTTCAAGGTTGGAGAGAAGCACACCCAGTCATGAGGGAGCAGGGGCCCTGGGGAGGAGTAGAGTATCGCTTGCCTTACAAAGGTAGTAGGGGTCCTGAGAAATAGCATCCCTTGAGGCTACAAATGATCAGCGGCCTTCCTGGGCTGTTGTTTGTTCTTCATATTTTTCCCTTTAAATTAATTTATTTAATTTTAGTTTACTAGATTCAGTCCCATAACCTTTTGAATTCTAAATTTTCTCCCCTTCCCTCTCCTCCTGTCTCCCTCACCCCACCCCAGATGGCATATAATCTGATATAGGTTCTACATATACCTTCACATTAAACATATTTTGACAGTCATGTTGTAAAGAGTTATAACCAATGGAATGAATCACGAGAAAGAAGAAACAAAACAAAAAGAGAGAGAGCAAATAGTTTGCTTCAATCTGCATTCAGACTCCATAATTCTTTTTCTGAATGTTGATAGCATTTTGCATCATGAGTCTTTTGGAGTTGTCTTAGAACCTTGCATTGCTGAGAAGAGCCAAGTTTATCAAAGTTAGTCATTGCGCAATGTGTCTGTAATTGTGTACAATGTTCTCTTGGTTCTGCTCCCTTCACTCAGCATCAGTTGATATAAGTCCTTCCAGGTTATTCTGAAGTCCATCTGCTCATTATTTCTTAAGGCACAGTGGTATTCCATTATATTCATATCCCAAAACTTAGCCATTCCCTAGTTCATGGGCTTCCTTTTGATTTCCAATTCTTTGCCACCATGAAAAGAGTTGCTATAAATATTTTTGTGCTTATGGGTCCTTTTCCCATTTGTGTGATCTCTGGGATACATCCCTAGAAGTGTTATTGCTGGGTCAAAGGTTATGCACATTTTTATAACCCTTTGGGCATAGTTCTAAATTGGTTTCCAGATTGGTTGGATCAGTTCACAATGCATTAGTGTTCCAGTTTTCCCACATCTCCAGCATTTATAATTTTCCTGTTTTGTCATGTTAGCCAATCTGATAGGTGAGATGTGGTACCTAACACTTGTTTTGATTTGCATTTCTCTAATCAATAGTGATGTAGAGCATTTTTCATATGCCTATAGATATCTTTAATTTCTTCCTCTGAGAACTGCTTGATCATATCCTTTGACTATTTAACAATTGGGGAATGACTTGTATTCTTATAAATTTGACTCAATTCTCTGTATATTTTAGAAATGAGGCCTTTATCAGAGATACTGGTTGTAAAAATTCTTTCCCAGTCTTCTGCTTCTCTCCTAATCTTGATTGCATTGGCTTTGTTTGCACAAAACCTTTTCAATTCAATGTATTCAAAATTATCCATTTTGCATTTTGTAATGCTCTCTATCTCTTGTTCCCTTCTCCATAAATCTGACAGGTAAACTATTCCTTGCTTTCCCAGATTGCTTATAATATCAGCCTTTATGTCTAAATTGTGAACCAATTTTGACTTGATTTTGTTATATGGAGTAAGATATTGGTCTATGCCCAGTTTCTACCACACTATTTTCTAATTTTCCCAGGAGTCTTTGTGAAATAGTGAGTTTTCATCCCAGAAAACAGAGTCTTTGCATTTATCAAGCATAGATTACTATAGTCATTGGTTTGCCCTTCATTTTCAAATAGGACTAATGACATGGTGATGTCTCAACTTGTACAAGTCTCTTTAACCTCTGTCTGCATCAGCATTTTCATCTATAAAATGGGTGTGATAATAGCACCCATCTGTAGTAGGAAGGCCGAATTTATAATCTCAAATATAATCATGTGTATGTTTGAATGGTTCGAAATCGCAAGGTATGAGAGATTCTCTAAGTAGAAAACAACAAAAAATTTATTTAGGCCCCACCGCAGCTGATCCTTGAAACAGCCTCCCCATTCTGACATGTTGACAAAAAGACTCCAAAGCCAGAGAGCCCACCTCACAAGAGTAACCAGGAGGCCACAGAAAAACAAGATAGTATTTAGCCAAATCATTTTTACTGGCCTCAAGTTCTTGCTTGCACTCATGGGTCTACACACAGCTTCAGCTCTGCTTCTGCAGCTTCCTGCCTCCACAGCTTCCTGCCTCTGCTGTAGTTGTCCCTTGGCTCACCTTTCCTCGAAGCTGAGCCTCTGACGTTCTCAAGCCCCGCCTCAACAATCACAGACCATTGGTTCCCGAGTTGGCCCCTCTTAAGTCATTAATCTACACCCACACAGG
>JAQQSZ010012525.1:0-11989 GCA_028646595.1 Phalanger gymnotis | reverse complement strand
TTCCTTCCTTCCTTCCTTCCTTCCTTCCTTCCTTCCTTCCTTCCTTCCTTCTTTCCTTCCTTCCTTCCTTCCTTCCTTCCTTCCTTCCTTCCTTCCTTCCTCCAGTACTTAGCAAAGTGCCTGATTCTTTTTTTTTAGTCTCTCAAGGGTCAGGATAAAGCAAATAGCTGGGTTAGATGATTTCTAGCAAATGGTACTTAGGGAAATGACGCAATCACAAGCTTCACTGTTATGCCTGTTATGCTGTGCAGTAAGCAAACAAACAAAGCAAACGCACACATTATACAGTAATATAAACAGGCAGAGGTTTGTTCCCAGGGATGCCGGAAACTCATCCAATGAGAAGGGGGAGGAAGATGTGTCAGGGAAGAAACATGCTGAAAGCTAGGGTTCAGGTGGCAAGATCATGGGCCCTACCACGGCCATGGCGGAGGACAGGTAATTGGTGCCAGATGTAGGAGGAAACATTCCCAACCAGACCCTTATATGGTGGAAAGTTCTCAGGGTCCCTTGCTGATACCAAACTTGAGTGAACCTCAGGTAGGGAGGTTCACAAACTGGTGACAAGATCCAAGATTAACTATGGGAAGCAGCTGAAGGAGAATGATCCAAGGCCCCTGAAGCAGCAGGTCAAGAGTACAGCCAGTCAAAAAGCTACAAGCCTTTTCGACCTGACACAGAGTGAATGGCAGAAAAGACCAGTTCTCTGTGATTTGTCTCTGTGCTTTTACGGGCACCAGGACCGCTTAGCCTAAGTGACCTCATATTGGAGTCCTGTCATTATACTATGGCATTGTCAAACAATGTCATCAAACAATATAAGGTTTATAGCTATCACAGTGCCTGACACATAGTAGGTGCTTAAGAAAGTAGGTGCTTGCTGATTGATACACTAATGATGGAGCATGCCCCCTGACTTTTGGCAGCGAGGTCTTGGATTCTAGGTGTGAGTGAGGTGCCAAACATGGTCAGTGTGTGGACTTTTTTCCTGCTTGGGTGTGCATATTTATTATGAGAGAGAAAGAGAGAGAAGGAGGGAGGGTGGGAGGGAGGGAGAGAGAGATTAGGGGGAGGGGGAAGAAGTCATCAGGAAGTGATAAGAAATGTAAAAATGGCGGGGGTAGGGGAAGCATCAATGTAAAGCAAAGAAAAAGAAATCAATTCATCCCTTTGTACTTGCTGTGGTTAGTTCAGATAGGTCTTGGGTTTAGACCTGTGGCTGCCTTTACCATAGGAGCAGGAAAAGGAATGGGAGGGGGGCCCAAAGCCTCTCGTCCATCTGTCTCTTGTGCCAAATGAAACTGGATTCCCTGTTCTCTTCCTCCCTGTTAGCTGAGAGGGAACAGGAAAATGATCTTCCTCCCTAACCCTCACAGTACTTTGTCTCTGGTGTGGCAGTAAGAAGAGGTTCTATCTCTGAGCAGAAAGAGGAAAGCTCTTTGTAACTCCCAGCTCTGACATTCCATGTTTTAAGGGCCGTTCCAGCTCTGACATTGTGTCCTAAGGGCTTTCCCAGCTCTGACATTCCATGTTCTAAGGGCCCTCTCAGCTCTAGCATTCCATGTCCTCCATTCTGGAGGACAATTTGGAACTATGCCCAAAGGGCTATAAAACTGTGTATAACCTATGACCCAGCAGTACTGCTACTAGATCTGTACCTCAAAGAGATCAAAAGAAAAGGAAAAGGAGCTATGCGTACAAAAACACTTGTAGCAGCTCTTTTTGTGATGGCAAAGAACTGGAAATGGAGGGGGTGCCCATCATTTGGGGAATGGCTGAACAAGTTGTGGTGTGTGAATGTAATGGAATACTACTGTTACATAAGAAATGATGAAGGGGATGCTCTCAGAAAAACCTGGGAAGACTTACATGAACTGATGCTGAGTGAAGGGCGCAGAACCAGGAGAACACTGTACACAGCAACAGCAACACTGTGTGATGATCAACTGTGAATGACTTAGCTCTTCTCGGCAATATGATGATTCAAAACAATCGCAAAGGATTCATGATGAAACGTGTTATCTTCCTCCAGAGAGGGAACTGACACACTGATACAGTTTGAAACATTTTTTCTTAATTTTTCTTGTCATTTTTTTACAACATGGCTAATATAGAAATGTTTTACATGACTTCATATGTATAATGGGTATCACATTTCTTGCCTTCTCAATGGGGTTCTAAGGACCTCTTGTGTGAACATTCTATGTTCTAGGGTGTCTTTGGTGTGAACATTCTGTGTTCGAGGGGCCTCTGGCGTGAACATCCTGCACTCTAAGGGGCCTCTGGTGTGAACATTCTGTGTTTTCAGGTGTCTTTGGTGTGAACGTTCTGTGTTCCAAGGGGCCTCTGGTGTGAACATTCTATGTTCTAGGAGGCCTTTCAAATCTGATATTCTGTGTTCTGAGGTCCTTCCCAGACTCTGACATTCTATGACCCATTGGGGTCATATAGCTTGTGTCCTATTCTAACCTGCCCTTCAGCTCTGACATTCTACATTCTTAGGGCCCTTATGGCACTGACATTCTGGTCTTTAGGGTACTCTTCTTTCAGACATTTTTGAATTTTCAGGATCTGAGGGACCAGTAAATGAGACAATGAGATGTGAGGTCATGTCCCATTCTGACCTTGTTTTTGCCTTATGAAAGGTAAGACCCTTTCAGAGTCCAGTGGGTCATTTTGTTCCTTGTAAAGAATATAAAAGTGTGAGTAGTCTCATTTGCACCTTGTGCAAATGAGGTTTTGAGTAGTTCATTGGTACATAAGACCAGGAAGCAGCTAATAAAGTTGCCCCAGTAGTGCCTCAGTAGCTTTTTCCTGCCAATTCATTTATTTGGACCAACTGGAGAGATTTAGAGTTTGTTGGGGTTTTTTTTAATAGCGATTGTTGCACAAATGGCTTTTGCCTGGTGATGGTCTACCTTGCGCAAATTTGGGAAATGCATTGGACAGTTACCATAAGTGAGGAAGAGTTCTCTCACCAAGAGGGTCCAGCCTTGTTCCAGGAAGAGTAATAAAAAGGAAAGGCTGAAAAGATGATCACTTGACAGGACAAACCTTCTCTCCCATCATCTTCTTGGTAAGCAGCAGCCCTCAGAGCTGAGGCTTCCAGGGAGCAGAACTAGATGGAAGCTTCTGCCAATCCTAGGATAAGGATCCTTGCTCTTGCTGAAAGAGAACAGCAGTACCCCAGCTGAGAATTGCAGTGGAACCCAAAGCTTGAGGGGGTAGAGATGATGCCTGCCTCAGTTCAAGTGAGTCCAGGTGGGAGACAGACTTGAAGAGTGAGATCCCAGCTCTCACGGAGACTGTGGGGACATCCTTTACCAATAAATGATTCTGTCTATGCGACCCCATTTGTACTTATGCATAGCAATGCTGAGACCACCTTCTCCCCACTACAAATCCCAAGGAGGTAATTTTGTGTCTCCTTTCCTAACCTGGATTCAAAGGTAGAAAAATAGAGATCAATGGATTTCATTTATTATAAGGTCCCACAGCAGGGAGAGAATATTGGGAAACCCATGTAGACATCAGATCATTAGTAGAGTGGTGGGCAAACATGAGTGACTGAGTGACTCTGCTCACCACCCCACTCCACCATAGTGAAGTTCTAAGGTTCTTCCCCAATCTGGCATTCTGTGTTTTATGGTCAAATTTGCTTCCCAACTCCAGCGTTCTATATTTCGTTCTTTAAGTGTCTTCTAGCTTTGAGTTTTTCTCTTTTTCTTTTTTTAAATAGTACTTTTTTTCCAATTATATGTAAGGATGATTTTTCACATTTATTTTTGGGTTTTTTGTTGGGTTCTTTTTGAAAGCAATCAGAGAGTTAAGTGATTTGTCCAGAGTCACATCTAAGTAAGTGTCTGTGGCCTTACTGTTCATTTTTACAAAATTTTGAGTTCCAAATTTTTCTCCTTTCCTTCTCCCCTTCCTAAAATGGTAAACATTTTGGCACAGGTTTTCTATGTACAATTATGTAAGACATTTTTCCATATTAGCCACGTTATGAAAGAAGAAACAGACCAAAAGGAAGAAAAACCACACACAAAATAAAGTGAAAACAGTATGTTTCGATCTGCATTCAAAGTCCATCCATTCTTTCTCTGGATGCAGATGGCATTTTCCATCGTGAGTCCTTTGGAATTGTCTTAGCTCTTTGTGCTGCTGAGAAGAGCTGTCTATCTAAGCTGGTCGTCACACAATGTTGTGTCACCACATACAATGTTCTCCTGAGTTTATTTTTTCTGAATTTTCTTGCATTCTATGTTCTCATATATTCCATGTTCTAAGGTCCCAACTAGCTCTGACATTCTGTGGTCTAAGATAACTTCCAGCTGATGCTTTAAAGTTGCTTCCACTTCTGACATTCCGTAGTATATATTTTAAGTTCCTTCCATTTCTGACTTGCTATGTTCCAAGGTGCCTTTTAGTCTGTTTTAAGGGCCCTCCCAGATCTGACATCCTTTGTTCTAAGGGCCTTCCCAGCTCTGAGATAATGTATTACTAAAGGCCCTCCCATTTCTGACATCCTGTATTCAAAGGGCCCTCCCAGTTCTTACATTTTCTGTTCTAAGGACCTTCCTAACTCCATAAGTCTGTGGATTTGATACATGGATAGGCAAACAACAGAGAGGAGACAGAGACACAGAAAGAGAGAGAGACAGTCGGAGAGAGACAGAGAGACAAAGAGCTTGTGAGCATTTATTAAACGCCTACTATGTGCCAGGGGCTGTGCTAAGAACTTTATAAGCAAGCAAGAAATGATACAAAAAACACGGCCTAGAGGGAGAGAGGACTGTCTGGGTCTCAGAAGAAGTCCCTGCAGTAGCATGTCCTGAATGGACACTGGGGTTCTTCTTCTTTTCTTTGAGGGCCCAGGAAGGACCCTGAAGGAAACAGTCAGTGGAATAAGAGGGGTTCAGCAGCTGCTGCTTGGCCCAGCAGGGGGCGACATAAGACAGCCTGTAAGGGCAGACGCCCTCTGCTACTACATATGCAGCTGCAGCTACTCAGCCCAAATGGAAGGTTTTTCTCTCTCCATCCCTTATCTTTCATCACCTACCCCGCCCCATTCTGTCTGGCTCTCTGTCTCTCTTTTTTCTGTCTCTCCTTTCTCTCTGTGTATCTTTTCTCTGTCTTTGTCTCTGTCTCTGTCTCTCCTTTCCCTGTCTGTCTTTGTCTCTGACTCTGTCTTTCATTTCTCTGTCTCTTTTCTCCATCTTTGTCTGTTTCTTTGTCTCTCTTTTCTCTCTCTGTCTCTCCTTTCTCTCGCTTTCTCTTTTGTCTGTCTTTGTCTCTGTGTCTCCTTTCACTCTGTCTCTTTTCTCTGTCCTTGTCTCTGTCTCTGTCTCTCTCTCTCTCCTCAGCCTTCTTGCTCTGGGGAGCAGGTGCCCCCAGCCTTGCTCCCCATTGGAAGACTTCCCAAAAGGCATTCCCAGCCTAAGGGAGAATGGAGATTAGTTAGGAAGAAGATTCAGAGGACTTGGGTTTGAATCTTGAATTCTGAATTTCACTAGGATTTAGGGCTAGAGAAGACGTTAGAGGGCATTTAGTCTGACTGCCTTATTTTATAGTTGGGGCAACTGAGGCCAATAGTAACACCTGACATAACATAACATAATATCATATAATAATGTATTGTAATACAATACAATACAATAACATAATATAACATGATATGATATAATATGATATAATACAATGTAATGTAATACAATATAATACAATGTAACATAATAATACAATATAACATAACATAATATAACACACATGATAGGATAGCATAGGATATAATTAATATAATATACAGCAGAGATAAGTCTCAAACCCAGGTCATCTGCCTCAGAAGCCGTGGCCCTTTAGGCTGCACTACGCTGGTTCTCACTTCCTGTTCAACTTGAGGCAAGTTAATTCACTTCTCTGAGCTGTGGGTTTCCCATCTGAAAAATGAGAAGGGGGTGGTCCAGTAGATCTCCAAGGTGTCTTTCATCTCTAAATCCTATGAGCTCATGCTCGACAAACTCCTAGGCTTCCTTATTAGCTATACAAACAATACAGACTCCTTTGTTCAGTATGTAAAGCCCTTCACACTTACTTTTCCAGGCTTCTTACTCTTTCCTCACTGTACCGTGAAGCCAAACTAAGCTTCATGTTGTTCCACACACACACATCCCATCTCCCATCTCCCAGTCTTTGTATAAGCTGTGCCCCCTGCCTAGAATCCTTTCCCTCCCCTCCAGCTTTCTTCAAAGCTCAGCTGCAGCACCACCTTTTGTGTGGGGTTTTTTCCTTATCTCCCCAGCTGCTACTGTACTCCCTCCTCCAATTACCTTAGCTTGGTTCCACCGGTTCTTTATATGTCTATAGGTGTCCATGTGGTCTCCCTGGATAGACTGATTGTAAGAGCCTTGAGGGCAGGGGCTGTAACTTTTGTCTTTGTATCACCAGAATCTGGTGCCTAATTAACACCTGTGGATTGGTAGAGTGGTTGATCCCCTAGGCTTCAGGCCAGAGGTGCCGCTAAGGGGAGGGCACGAATGGGGGCAGGGTCCTAGGGGACACATCTCCTTTATCTCCTGTGGGCACACAAGTGGGCTCAGCAGATTCAGAGGGCACCAGCTGCTCCCTCACCTGTGGCACAGCTTGGAGTCATGAGACTTTTCCAGGCCTCCATTTCCTCATCTATAAAAATCGGGGCTTGGCTTAGCTGGCTGCTGAGGTCTGTGAACCTGGGCTCAATGGCCCTCATTCTGCCTGTCCCCTTCGAATGCTGTGACTCTCAGAGAAATCCAGGCTGGAAATCGGACTATGATAGGCTGATAAAAACAGCCGTTCTCACTTCTTTAATTTTTTTTATAGTTTTAGAAGTTTTTCTTCACAGCACCTCTGGGAGGTTTGCTGGATGAGGAGTATTGTCTCCGTTGCACAGACAAGAAAACCGAGGCTAAGATCAGACAGCTGGTGAGCATCAGATCAGGGATGCAAAGCTGGTCTCCTATCTCCCAGGCAAGGGTTATGTCCACTGCACCAGACCTAGCCCCTCAGAGCTGAGGTTCCAGGTCAGCAGGCAGCAATCAGGTTCTTAACCCTTTTGTTCTGGACTATGGATTCTAGGTTAAGAGCCTCTGTTCCAGACCCTGTGAGAAAGGTGAGTAAAAAAGAGGGACAGAATGTCTGGACAAGGGGTCAGGAGAACAAGGTTCCAGTTCTTGGTCTCAATACTTACTAGACCAGTGTGACTTTCAGCCACAATCCATTCTGGCCTCTGGATCTCAGTTTTCCCATCTACAATATGGGAGTGAATAAGAAGATCCCCTCCTTTCTTTGATGTTCTAGGATTCTATGACTTGAGTTATGACTAGTACAGGACTGACCTATACTGCCACCCTCAGGATCTCACGACCCTGGCACCCTCTCATGGGCCCATTTACACTTCTAATCCTAGATGGTGAAGAGAATGATGACCTGGACTTAGAGTCAGGAAGGCTTGAGTTTGAATCCTGCTCTGGGCACTAACTGGGCAAGTCACTTAATCTCTGCCTGCCTCAGGTTGAGAAAGAGACAGGGACACAAAGACAGAGAGATAGAGACAGAGACAGAGAGAATGACAGGCAGAGACACACATATTGCAAAAGAGACAGAGACAGAGAAACAGAGAGACATACACAGAGAGAGAGATGGAGAGACAGAGAGACAGAAAGAGACAGACATGGAGGGACAGACAGAAAGAGACAGACATGGAGGGACAGACAGAAAGAGACACACAGAGAGACAGAGACACAGACAGAGAGAGAGAGACAGGGAGAAAGAGGGAGAAAGAGACTGAGAGAGTTATAGGATCACAGAGCCTGAACTAGGATTTTTTTTAACAAGAGAGGGCCTGCTCTCACCTCTGCATAGATTAAGAATAGCGATCTTTTCTATAGTGCTGTAAGGTTTATTGAATTTATGTCTAAAACGAAACAAAACACTTCTGAGGCTTATCCCTTCAAAGGAAAACGATTTAAATAGCAAAGCCAGCCAGTTACCTTTAAATCAGATCAACTAAGCCCTTAGTGGTTCCTGACAGTTTGACAGGTTTACCGCGCTTATCTTTATAACAGAAAAAAAAAGGAATTATAGTCCTCAAGCAGATTCATAGGATTTACAGAGAAGAAGGTAGATTTGCAATATTTGGCTGCTAGGCAGGGTTGGGGTATGAATGGGAGAATTTCTCGATTCAATATTTCATTGGTTTAGAGCTCATGTCTCTCATTCTGGGAATTTGTCTGAGAAATCTTCAGTAAGGATTTCTGTTCTGGGTCTGTGGGTCTGGCTCACTGAAAAAGAACTAACTTACCAAAGAAGACCTTGGGGGGAGCTGAGAGTCAACTTTCGCCCTTCCATCTCTCTGAAAAGGGTCATCTGACCCTTAGTAAAGAGTCCTGTGAAAGCTAAGCTTAATCCTATGATTATATTAGTTTATTTCTATAAAGATATATTTCCTGGGGCAGCTAGGTGGCGTGGCCAGTAGAGCACCAGCCCTAGAGTCAGGAGGACCTGAGTTCAAATGTGGCATCAGATACTTGACACACTTACTAACTGTGTGACCTTGGGCAAGTCACTTAACCCCAATTACCCTGCCTTCCCCCCTTGAAAAAAAGATATATTTCTAATTTATCTATTAGTAATTTTTTAAAATTTAGTATTTTATTTCCCCCCAATTACATGTAAAAATAATTTTTAACATTTGTCTTTAAAATTTTTGAGTTCCATATTCTCTCCTTCCCCTCTCCCCACCCACTGAGAAGGCCAACAATTTGATCTTCTGCTATTAAATTTTGTTAAATCTACGGGTAATTTAGGCTTAAAGGAATATTTATGTCAGCTTAGTTCTTAAGGAAAGGAAACAATCCTAAGATAAATCAAAGTAATTACTATTAACTGATTTAGAGACCACCTTTTTCAGGTTTGCAAAATGTTTTCTATACATTATCTCATTGGATCCTCACTACATCCCCCCCAGGTCCCCATTGTACAGATATTACAGATATTATCCCCATTGTACAGATAAACAAACTGAGGCTCAGGTGAAGGCCCAGGGTTTCAAAGCTAGTTAAGTGTTTGAGGCAAGATTCAAACCTAAGTCTTCTGAATTCACACCCTGGCCGTCTTACCAACCTCTATATGCCTTCAGACTAGAGCTGAGGCCCAAGATGGCTTGCTTCCTTCATCCCCACAACTCCTTGCTCTGGGCCCAGCAGGCCACTGGCCTGATTGGCAAGTCCCTCACATGACCCACTATATCTAGGTAGCCCTAGCCATGCTTTGCCTTAGGTCTAGGCCATGGTCTTCCCACCAGTGACCCTGCCCCAGAGTGGGCTCCCTCTACCATCCCCCCCACCCCAATACACACCTCTTCACACCTCAGGAACCGTAGTCAAACCACCTCTGCCATTGCTTCCAGAAAGAGTATGTTAAGCTACCACTCCTTGGGTCCATGGGACTTCCCCAGCCAAAACATTCTTCCCTGGCCAACACTCTTTTGGGCTTAGGAGGGGAGCAGGGAGCTGGGGAGCTGCTTCTAAGAGAATCTATGCTCCCTGAGGTCAGGGATTGTCTCTGCTTTTGTTTTGGTGTTCCCATAGACTAGCAGAGAGCTAGGCCCTTAGAGCTTAAAAAATACTTTTTCATTCATGGCTTCAAAATCCAGCCCTGGTTTGTATTGTTTCCCACAGACCATTTGCCTTTGTCTGTTCTCTGGGTAGGTGGGTTGTTCCCCTGAGCGAGGGCTGGTCTCCCCACTCTGTGACTCCAGGTCTCCCCTGACCTCCCCCCCCCTTCAGGAAACTAGGAGGCTGCTGGGAATCCGGTGGGAACAATGCCGGGAAGGAAAATAGGAAATTGTATAAGCCTGGCAAGGTCCGGGGAGAGGGCCCCCAGTTGGAGACACCTTGGCCAGCTCTGGCCTGGGCTGCTGTCCAACCTTCACACTTTGCCCTCAGGGAGCTCCCAGCCTGAGCTGGAGACGAGACATTCTTGCGAGGGGTGGGGAAGGAAGGCGGAATCTGGACAGTGGAGCCCCCTTAGGAAAGGAGCCAGCTGAGGTACTTGGGGGTTACCTGGAGAGTGGCCAACTCTTCAGCTTTGCAGATTGGAGCCAGCTACAGGGAACCTGGTTTTGTGTCTGGCCAGGACCCTAGGAATTCTCAGAATTCGGGGAGGGGCTTCTGCCCTCCTGCCACAGGTTTCTAGACCAGTTGTCAAGATCAGTCTTCTTGACTGGCTCTTATGGCTGCCCTGGGATAGGGCTTTACTAAAAGCCTAATTGACCTTCATTAAGTGACTTATTTCCTTTTTCCTCTCCTTGGAGGAATAATTTCTCAATAATAACTCCCTGGCTCTGATCCTTTCCTTCCTCATGTCTTCCACTTTCTACCCATTCCTCTTTCCTGATCATAATTTCCTATTCCCCCACTATCCATCTCACCCCAAACTGCCCAGTGCCCAGCATCGCTCCCAACCCACATCCCAGCCCCAGCTTTGATCCCCATTACCCTATCTTCCACCCTAGTGCCTTAGCTGCCCCAGCTTCCCTGCCTTAATCCTCACCCCAGGTCTGTGACCAGAGCCTCCATCCCAAACTATCCCCCACTCTCCCATTCCAAACTCCACAGTCCCCGCTCCCCCAGTTCAGACTCTAGCATGTCTGAATGACTCCTCCCTGATTCTTCCCTCCCAATCACGACCCCTGTTCTCTCCAAAGTTACCTTTTAACTGTTAAATCCAATGGCTTTTTCTCAATCCTCATCATTCTGGACCTCTTTGCAGCCTTCGGCACTGTCCATCACCCTCTTCTCCTGTGTACACTTGTCTTCTTCCTGGGTTTTTGTGACATTGATCTTACGTGTTCGCCTTCCATGTGTCTGACTTATTCTCGGTCTTCTTTGGTGGATCTTGCTCCAGATCACACTTCCTAACTGTGGGGTTCCCTCCAGGGTCTGTCCTGAGCCCTCTTCTCTTTTCCTCCTGTGCTATCTAACTTGGCAATCTCATCACCTGCCATAGGTTCAATGATCACCTTTAGGAAAATGATTCTCAGATCTGTTTCTCCAGCCTTGACCTCCTGTCTTTCAACACCAACTGCCTCTTGGACATACTGACCTGGATGTGCCCATAGACATCTCAAACTGGAGATCTGTCTAAAACAGAATTCATTATCTTTCCCTGAAAGAGGAGCCTCTCTTCTTGTCAGTGGCATCTCCATCCTCCCAGGAATCCCAGTTCTTGCCCTCTGTATCACCCCCGACTTCTTGCCCACACTCATCCCAGAAATCCCATCTCTTGCCAAGACTTCACTCTATTTCTTTGAAATATCTCATATCTTTTAACTACTCCACTCAGCCACCACCTTGGTGCAGGTCCTCATTACCTCCTACCTAGACTATTGCAGCAGCCCTCTGATTGGTCTCCCTGCCTCATCTCTTCTCATTCAGCATCCCTCCATTCAATAAACTCCAATGGGTTATTCTGTGACTTCACACTGGCCTGTCTCCCATGCCTGGAATTCCATCCCTCCTCCTCACTTCCTGGCTTTCCCTGGCTTTCTTCAACACTTCATTTAAATCTTGCCTTCTGAAATAGCCTTTTCCCACCCCCACCCCAACCCCAAGCTCTTAGTACCTTCTCTTCTGAGATGGGCTTCTATCTACTCTGTATGTTTACAGGTACTGTGCCAGTAAGGCAAAATGGGCTTAGTTTAACGGGTGTGCTTAAGGAGTTTGGCTTTTGTTTATGGTAAAAGTACTTTCACCTGTTAAACGCTAAGCCCCAGGCCCAAAGCCCTATCAGGTGTGAAACCCCCATGGGCGTAGATTAAAGACTTAAAAGGGGCCAATTCGGGAAGCAATGGGTCTCTGGACTCTGGTCTCTAGTCGTTGACTTGAGAACGCCAGAGGCTTGGCTGCGAGGAGAGGCAACAAAACTATAGCCGGAAAAATCCGAAGCAGAG
>JAQQSZ010012524.1:0-11989 GCA_028646595.1 Phalanger gymnotis | reverse complement strand
TTCCTGCTTCTGGATCTCCTTTGGCTTTTGACAATGCTGGGCAGCTACTCTTCCTGGCACGCTTGACACTGCTCTTCCTGCCTGATTGTTCCTTCTTGTTCATCTTAACTAGCTCTCCATCTCGTTCTTCCATTCAAAATAACTCTGACTGAAGTCCACGATACCGTCTCTTTCCTTTCTTTTACCTTTTCCTTTTCCAAGGACGAAAGAGTACACCCTCCTTAGGACACTGGGCTTGTAAGACATTTCCTCAGCCTCTCCTTGCCACATGTCCAGATGCAGACCAGGAATCTTTACTAAGATCCAGACCCCTATAATTAATTTTCAATATATGTAATTTCAACATGATAACCAATAAATAAATGTATAAATGGAGAGATAGATCAATAGATAGACAAACACTATCTGCCCCAACATTTTTCTCCTGGTGAGTTGAAGAATTTCTGAAATGTTCCTCAGCCAAACACCTACATCGTACCTCCTCTTCTTTCAATTACACTTTCTCAGTCAGTGACCGCCTCATTTGCCAAGGGCTCAGTAACTGTCTCTCTGACACTCAATCATCTGTCTCCAGCTCAGATCAGCATTTCTCCTGAACTCACTGGTTCAGTGGGCTATATGTGCCTGGTTGCGAGCTCCTGTTAACCTCTTATTAACAGACTTCCCATAGCTTCCACACATAAAATGTGCATGGCTATAACGAAGTCATCGTGTCCTTCTCAGAATCTCTAGATGCTCTCCTTTCACTCTCTTTGAAGGGCTTGAACATCAAATTCCTGACCCCCACCTTCAAGAGAAAATGATCTCTCCAAGTTGTCAAGTGATGACGTCATGGCTGAAGCTAAATCTTCCTGCTTCTTGATCTCCCTTTGGCTTTTGGCAACGCTGGCCAATTGCTGTTCCTGGTGTGCTTGACACTGCCCTTTACCCCTGATGGTTCCTTCTTGTTCATCTTGACTAGCTCACCTTTTCCTGCAAAACAACTCTGGCTGAAGCCCACAGTTTTGTCTCTTTTCTTTCTTTTACCCATGTTCTATCCAGGAATGAGAACGTGATCCCTCCTTAGGTCCTAGGGTTTCCCAGACATTCCTTCGGCTACTCACTACCACATATCCAGATCCAAAATTGAATGTCTACTGAGATCAAATCTACATCATGAATAGTCAATGTATACAGATTCAACTTGATGACTCATAGACATCGCAAATGACCCCAAGTGTACAATAGATTTCCTCATCCTGCCTCATGTAAAGCACCCTACCTCTTCTCAGCTTCTCTGTTCCTTTCAAGAGCACCAACATCAGGCCCAAATCCTAAGCTTACAATCTCAGGGACTTCCTTGACCCTGCACTATTGGTGTGCACATCTGATAGTTGTCTACACTTGTCTCTTTAACCTTCACAATGTTACTGGCATCCAAATACTTCTTTCCTATCAAATGGTTCCCACCTTAGACCAGGCACTCACACTACCTCTCCAAAAGAGCCTTTAATTTGTCTCTTTGACTCAGTAGTTTTTTTTCCCACACAGATCCTCTCTCCGCTCAGCAGCCCAATGGATTTTCCAAAGGCCTTCTTATGACTCGTGAACTTCATAACTCCCCAAAGTCCTGAGCCCCGCACTTGTTATTGTGTAAACTGCTGTTGCTTTTTATTCCGTGGTGATTTAAATAGCTTCTGTCTGGCATTTTGCCCTCTTCTTTAGCTGGCCCAATGCCCCTTGTCTAATCAAAATACACTTTATTTCCCTATCCAAATTTTATTATCTTGCAAGTGATAGCCTACCTTCTTTTATTTGGAGGTTCCCAAACTTATTTGGCCTACTGCTCCCTTTAAAAAAGATTACTCAGCACCCCATTGGAAATCTACTTTCTTTAACTCTTTAACAGTTTTGCTAAAAATGAGCATCATTTTAAAAACTATATTTTTTAAATGACGTATCTTAAATTTAATAATTTTTTGTAAATTTGTGGGGTTTTTCCTGCACTGAAATTTTGATGACAAAATGTTGTATCATGTAACTGTATAGTATCACATTATAAACAAGCCATTATATGTACATATTCCTGCCAATGCATGCTGGACTTCCTGACAATGCAGGAACTGCTCACCTGCCAACATTTTCTTGTTAAGACCTGTCGGTGTACTTGACCACTGAATGATTATAACCCCCATTTCGTGTGTTTATTCAGAAAATAATGTGGTCACTATGACTTTAACGCTGTTGCACAACAGATGAAACATGTACAAACGACTTTTCAAACTTTTATCTTCTCTTCTTTCATTATGCTTCTGCAGCCCCCCTTATTTTTATTCAATGCCCCTGAGTTGCACCTGAGGCTACGACCTTCTCCTGGATTGTTCCAGCGCCCCCTAGGGGGTGGTATTGCCCACTTTCGGAACCTCTGACTCAGACAATGTTCTGCATGTGCCTTCTGCTTGCCTTTGTATTGGCTGGCATCCAAATTCCCCAAAATCCTCCCCTCTCTCTTTCCTACACCTCTGTCTCTGGTTGATTATATCCTCAGTTTTAAACCCATCTGAGGCCCTTTATGCCTCTGCCTCTGAGATGTTCTTCCATCAACTCTCCATGTTTGTGGCAGGTGCCTTGGTGTTTGCACTGAGCTTAGAACCTTGGAGGTGTCCAAGGACAGACATTTCATCCTATCTCAATCCTTAGGCACAGTGGCTGGCACAGTGCAAACATCAGGAAGGTGATTTGTGCTTTGGCTGTTTTTGCAATAGTTGTTTGATGGACAGATTCCACAAAGCTGTGCTCCAACACAGTCTCAACTCCTAGTAGAAATTTGTGTAAACTGTTTTGTCACTTAAGACTCAAGAAGTGATAATGAAAAGAGAAAGGATTCCATAACACAAATAAAGGATCAGAAAGCCAGGGAGGCAAGTGTCCTAGAAGAAGGACAATGCCATGGGAGAGGGCTTCATGAAGTCTGGGTAGGGCATCAGCCACATTAACCACACAGGCTTGAGCAACACTGTAATCGTTTCTCATTACAGGAATGAGATTGTGGCAGAGCCTTCTCAGAGAGAGACAACAAAACAAGAGAAAAAAAACTTTAATGAGCTGGGGGTATTGTTGTCAGGAGTCAAATAATGGCAATTGGGTTAATGGAAATTATGCAATTCTGCCCTGGGTTTGCCACACCTCCTCCTGGAAGTGTATAAAAGTCCCTGTGCAGATGGTGCCTTACACACTCACACAACTTACCTTCGACATCTATCCAAATACGTGAATCCTGAAACAATGTGCCATTACGGCGGCTACTATGGGGGCCTGGGCTATGGCTATGGCTCTGGTTATGGCTGTGGATGTGGTAGCTTCCGTGGCCTAGGCTATGGCTTTGGCAGCTATGGCTTTGGAGGCCTGGACTATGGTGGCTATGGTTATAGCTGCTACCGTCCATCTTGCTGTGGAAGGTATTCTTCCTATGGCTTCTACTGAAAAACCACTTATTCCTGGCCTGTCATGGAAATTTTGTCCCTCCCTGCTTTGGGCTAATTCCATGGTCTTGCAAGGACATGGCATTCCATCTTTCTCTACAACTGAGTGGCATGGGAGAGCTAGAACAACAGGGCCTTGGAATCCCTATGGAACACTGAAGGCAGAAAAGTGACAGGGACTGAGAAGCAGCTGTTTGGGTTGAGCAGCTTGTTAAAATTTTCTAATAAATTCATTTCACTGGTTGAGCAAAACTATTTTCTCCTTTCCTTTCTGACCTCCCTGTACTTAGGTTTCAGCCTCTGATCATGAAGAGATTTTCAGTCTTAATATATGTATCTACATCATTGCAGATTTGCTCTCCAGTACGTCTTTTTCAATGAGATTTCAATGAGATCTCCAGATTTTTGTGCATAAAACATTATTTCTTTGTTAAATATCTTGCTAAAATTTGACTTCTGAAGTATTTAAACTTTGGTACTTCATAATATTCCAGCTGCTTTTTACTAAAGGGAAGGCATTTGTCCCCCATAAGCTGCATCACTTGTCACATGTTCTAGGCACACAGAGACAGGGCTTTTATCTTCAAGGTTTCAAAAATGTTCACATGTTCATGGTGTCATGTTCATGGTTCATGACCTCCAGATCCAAAGCATCCCTGATGACTGTCAGAATTGGCATAGACTTTCCCTTCTCCAGGGCGACTAGGTGGGGTGGTGTACCACACCTGGAGTCAAGAAAAGTAATCTTCCTGAGTTCAATTCTGTCTTCAGACACTACCTAGTGTCTGAAGTGGATCTGTATATCCACTGAAGTGATCCTGGCCAAGTCATTTAACCCTTCTTGCTTCAATTTCCTCATCTGTCAAATGGGCTGAAGAAGGAAATGGCAAATGACTCCATTTTCTTGGCCAACAAATCCTGAAATGAGGTGACAAAGAATCAGACATGAGTGAAAAATGATTGAACAATAAATCCCTTGTCCAGCTGTCTTCCACTACATTGCATCACCAAGAAAGATTTGGAGCACAGTACAAGTGAATGGCCAACCAGAAAAACTATACAAAAGAGTCATATAAGAAGTCTGAACATTGTCATGTAACCTTGCACCTTGGGTGGGACCCATTTCTTCCTGCCAACTGCCCAGTCTGTCCAACTCACAATACTTACCTCTAGCT
The DNA here is from genome assembly GCA_028646595.1 of Phalanger gymnotis. Classification (NCBI taxonomy): domain Eukaryota; kingdom Metazoa; phylum Chordata; class Mammalia; order Diprotodontia; family Phalangeridae; genus Phalanger; species Phalanger gymnotis. The sequence goes on along the minus strand of JAQQSZ010012524.1, from coordinate 7,353 downwards.
GAGACTTTCCTTCCACGGGAGCAGTGGACCCATAGTTGCAAGGATGTTCTGCAAAACATTCAAACATTTAAATTCACTAATTAACTGAAACTTTCATGGAAAGAGAGTATCTGCTTTGCTGCACAGCAGCCTGGCTATCAGTCTTTGGATTACTTAGCTCCACAGGCCAGCCTGCCCCCAATTCTCATCCTTGGATGAGTCCTTTGGAAAAGCCAGAGCCTGGCACTCTACCCAGCACATAGTTTGCACCTAATGAATTCTTTATTTACTGAAATTTTTTTAAGGCAGTGAAAGAAATACTGCAATTTCTTCTAACGATGGATCTTATAACTTCTGCTGTTTGTTAGTGTAAAATGGCTTTCCATTACTATATATCACTGCTTAGGTTTTATTCTGAATTGGAAAAATGTGTACATTTCTGTATAGCCATTTTAGAGCAAAATGCCCTCAGAAGCCATACTCTATTGATTTCTCCCTTAATACACCTCCAAAAGATTCATCATCATTTGTCAGGAGACATCTTATGAAGGTCAATTCAGTGGAAACAAATCTTTCAGGAAGAAGATAATTTCTCTTTTGAACACATCTCATAGGGCAAAGAATATTTCATTTTCATTAGCAAAGACAAAATCAGTTGATAAGGAGGGAATGCCATCTATAAATCTACATTATTCTCTCTAGAGACAAATAGAAGAGATCTCGTACTTATATACTACATGGTGGCCATTAAAACACCTTAAGAGAGCTAAGAGAAGTCCCTGATTGATATCTAAACCCAAGATTCTAAGTTCCTTGAAATGAGTCCATTAGGGCAGAACCAGGAGAACATTGCACACAGTAACAACAACATTGTGTGCTGATCGACTGTGATAGACTTAGCTCTTCTCAGGAATACAATGATCCAAGACAATTTTAAAAGACTCAGGATGTAAAAGGCTATCCACATCCAGAGAAAGAACTAATGGAGTCTAAATGTAGACCAAAGCATGATATTATCACTTTCTTTTTTCATAGTTCTTTTTTTTCTTTTGTACCTTCTTTCACAACATGACTAATGTGGAAATATCTTTAACATGATTTAACAGGTATATCCAATATCAGGTTGTTTCCTTTCTTGGGCAGGAGAGAGGAGAGGAAGAGAGAGAGATAAAGATTTGGAACTCAAACTCTTATTTAAAAAGAATATTAAAAACTATCTTTACATATAATTGGAAAAAATAAAATACTATTTATATTTTTTTTAAAAAAGAATTGAGTCTCTTGGGTATGGAGCTGGAGGGTCTTCTACCAAATGGTCTGGACTCCTCTGGATGCTCTTTAGCTTAGCCAGAGTCCAGACATGCACTGAGCACTGCAGGTTACAGACAGATCATCATCTCCATATTCCTGAGCTCTAATCCCTTGTATTCCTCATCATGAAATCTCAAGGTCAGAGTGGGATTTCTGGTTGTCATGTGACATCTTATCAGGCTGCCTTATCCTTTAGCACAGGGCTGTCTAAAATGTGGCCCACGGTGCGATTTATGCCACCTGCCTACAAGCATAGAAATTTACATAAATGCTTTAGTAAATGAAGCCGAGATACCACAGAGCTCTCCCCAAAATGGCAAATCAAAATATATTGTCTATTGTTTCAATAGAAATCTAAGGTTGGACAGCCCTGCTTTAGCATGTAGTTGTGAGAAGATTAGAGTCTGAGAGGAGCAATGATACGTCTCTGGATACCCCAATGTTTTTGAGCTGATTTTTCTCCTGGTCAATTGAAGAATTCGTGCTCCTCAACCAGAAAGCCACAACCTAATTCTCTTGTCTCCACTACATTTTCTTAATTGGTGATCATCTCATCTGCCATGGGCTCAGTTCCTTTCTCATTTTGACATATAATACCCCATCTCCAGATCCAGACCAGCATTTCTCCTGAACTCACTGGTTCAGTGGGCTATTTATGCCTAGACTGCATGATCCTACCAACCTTATTAACAGCAATTCCCAATACTTCCACATTTAAATATTTCTTGCTTTTGCTGCAATACAGGGGTCCTACTCTAGGTCTCTAGCTGCTCTAGTTTTGCTCTTTGAAAGCCCTGAAAATCATGTTCCTGACCCCCACCTTCAAGAGAAACTACTCTCTCCAAGATGTCCAGTGATGTCCTCATAAATAAACTGAAGGGCTTCTTCTGAATCTTCCTACTTCTTAATCTCTCCATGGCTTTTGACAATGCTGGCCAACTGCTGTTCTTGGTGTGCTTGACACTGCTCTTCCAGCCTGAATATTCCTTCTTATTCATTTTAACTAGTTCACCACGGTGTCCTTTTATGCAAGATAACTATAGCTGAAGCCTAGGTTTTTCTCTTTTTTCTTTCATTCACCTATACTTTCTCGAATGATAAAAGAGTAGAGCTTCCTTAGGTTCCAGGGTTTCTAAGACAGTCCTTTGGCCACTCACTGCCATATGTTCAGATCCATAATGGCATCTTTGGTTACATCCAGACCCATAAAATCAATGGTCAATATATACAATTTCAACTTGATACCCAATAAACATCTCACATAACCCCAAATCCAGAAGCGATGTCCTCCTCCTGCCTCATGCAAACCACACTACTTCTTCTCAGCTTCTCTACTCTTTTCAAGAACACCAACATTTTTTACATGCAAATGGGAAATAAGATATACAGGCAATGGGGTATAGAAATCTATCTTGCCCTACAAGAAAGTAAGGGGTAAGGGGACAAAAGGAGGGGTGCAGTGATAGAAGGGAGCACAGGCTAGGGGAAGAGGTAATCAGAATACATGCCATTTTGGGGTGGCGGGGAGGGGAGAGATGGGGAGAAAATTCAGAACTCAAAATCTTGTGGAAATGAACGTTGAAAACTAAAAATAAATAAATTAATAACAATTTTTAAAAAACCGACATTAAGCCAACATGCTAAGTTTACAGTCTTAAGGACTTCTCTGAACCTGCGCTATCAATGTAAATATCTTATTAGTTAATAAACTTGTCGATTCTACCTTCACAACATCGCTTGCATCCAAACACATCTTTCCAATCACAGTTTTCACCTTAGACAAGCCCCTCATAGTACCTCTCCAAAAGTCTTTGATTGGCCTCCTTTACTCAATCGTTTGGTCACCCAGATCTTCTCCACACTCAGCTGCCAAAAGAATTTTCCTAAAGGCATTTTTCTGACTCCTCATCCCCAGTGTCCCCCAATAGTCTCAGGTCCCACACATATTGTCTTGTAGACTCCAGCTGCTTTTCTTTCTGTGATAATTCAAATACATAGCTTCTATTTCGCATTTCACCCTCTTTTTCAGCTGGCCCATTCCCACCTTTGCCGTCTTGTTACACTTTATTTTCCTTCCTGCATTTTATGGTCTTGCCAATACTAGCCTACCTTCTTTCACTCAGACAATGTGCTGCATGTGCCTTCTGCTTGCCTTTGCAATGGCTGGCTGTCCACCCTTCCCAGAATCCTCTCCTCTCTCCTTCCTTCCGCTCTGACTTTCTCTGATCCATTATTTTCTCAATATGAAACCAACCTCTGGCACATGGCTTTGCCCCTTTCCCTAAGTAATTCATGCCTCTGCCCCTGAGATCTTCTCTTATCGACTCTGCATGTTTGTGGCAGGTACCTTTGCATTTACGTGTCCTTGTGGGCCTTAGAACTTTAGAACTGCCCAAGGACAGGGACTCTGTTAACAATTTTTATAACCCCTACCATAAGCATAGCAACTGGCATAGTGCAAATACAGGGGAGGTGGTTTGTGCTTTGGCTTCTGTAGAATGGGTAGTGAGTAGATGGATTCCATCAAGTGGTGCTCCACCAAAATCTCAACTCCATTCTGAAATTTCTGTGAACTGTTCTGTCACTTGAGTCTCAAGAAGCATTGAGTTAGGAAGACATAGCCCAGAAAAAGTATCAGAAGGCCAGGGAGGCAAATATAATGGAAGGAAGACAGTAACTTCTGGGAGAGAGCTGCAAAGAAGCCTGGGTAGGGCTTCAGTCACATTAACCATGTAGGCTTGAGCAACACTCTAATCTTTTTGTTTTAATTACAGGAATGAGATTGTGGCAGAGTCTTCTCAGAAAAACAACAAATCGAGAGAGACAAAAAAAGAAAACCCATAATAACATGGAGGAACTGTTGTAAGGTCCCAAACAATGAGAGGAATGTGATTTTGCCCTAGCAATTTGGTTAATGGGGATGATGCAATGCTTGTGTAGGTCTGCCACACCTCCTGCTGGAAGTATATAAAAGTCCCTGTGCAGATGGTGCTGTATATGCTCACTCAAACTAAAGCCTGACATTCATCTAAATCTGTTGAATCCTGACACAATGTGCAGCTATGGTGGCTACTATGGGGGCCTGGGCTATGGCTATGGCTCTGGTTATGGCTGTGGATGTGGGAGCTTCCATGGCTTAGGCTATGGCTTTGGCAGCTTGGGCTATGGAGGCCTGGGCTATGGTAGCTATGGCTTTGGAGGCCTGGGCTATGGTGGTTATGGCTATGGAGGCCTGGGATATGGTGGCTATGGTTATGGCTGTTACCGCCCATCTTGCTGTGGAAGGTATTCTTCCTATGGCTTCTATTGAAAAACCACTTGCTCCTTGCCTATCATGGAAACCTGGATAACTACCACAACAGGGCCATGGAATCCCTATGGAGCATTCAGGGCAGAGAAGTGGTAGGGACTGAGAAGCATCAGGACCTATGCTTCTGGGAAATTATGCAAAATCCCACCTGTCATGAGGGAGATGCCTCCAACAACAACTCATTTTCAGCAAGTTTGCTCAGCTCTGTTACACCATGGCTGAGGTGTCTGTCAGGATTTTCTAAAAAAACTTGCTTCCCTGGCTCAGCAAAACTGTTTCCATCAATCCACCTTGACCTCCCTGTACTTGGGTTTTAGCCTCTCATCATGAAGAGATTTTCATTCTTGATGTACTTATCTATGTCATTGCAAATTTGCTTTCCAATGCATCTTTTGCAATGAGGTGATACGTCTCCAAATTTCTATTCAGAAAACATTATTTCCTTGTTAAATGTCTTTCTAAAATTTGACCTCTGCAGTACTTACATTTTAGTACTTCACCATATTTCAGCCACACTTTACTGAAGGGAAGGTATTTGTCCTCTATAAGGTGTATCCCTTCTCCCACATTCTGAGCACACATGGACAGGACTTTTATCTTCTAGGTTTCAAAAAGATTCACATGTTCTGCATGGCTCGTGACCCCTAGATCCAAGATGTCTCTGATGACTGTCAGAACTGGCTTAGACTCTCCCTTCTCTGGAGCAGCTAGGTGGTACAGTGGAGTGAGTGCCAGGTGTAACAACAATTCAGCTAGCAGCTGCTGTTGAGGTGTAAGACCCAACAAGACCAGCAATAAGAGCTGTCAGCACAAGTTCTTTGATCTGCTTTACTAAGGAAAGTAACTTTAAGGGGTTAACAATCTCACTTTAATCAAACTTACATATATAAATTTACTTAGTTCAGCAGGAAAATCCAGCACCCTGAACTTCAGAGGAAATACAAACAAAGACCATATAAACAGACCAAATCACAATTCAGTTACCAGAGAAGAACCAATCGGTTTGGGTTAGTAAAGCCAGGGGACAGTTACAATGGCTTGCCCAGAGTCACATGCCACTCTTCCAGTGAGTGAGAGCCCCAAACAAAATGCTAACCTCTGAGTTTATGTACCCTTTTTAGATCCCAAAGGGATCACACCTAATCAGCAAAAGGATGTGAGCCTGGGACTTTACACTTAGTTAGCAAAAGGGTGTGGGCCTGGGGCTTTGCAACTAGTAAGGCTTAATCAAAGGCACTTGATTACTTTAGCATTCTAAAAGAGAAAACTGTAAAAAAAATCCCTCCTTAATTAATATTACACCAGGCCTGGAGTCAAATCTGTCCTCAAACACTAATCTGAGTGCCCTGGGCCAGTCGCTTAGCCCTGTTTTACCTGTTTCCTCATCTGTCAAATGAACTGGAGAAGGAAATGGCAAACCACTCCAGTTTCCTGACCAAGAAATCTTCAAATGGGGTGACAAAGATTCAGACACCAGTGATAAATGACTGAACAACAACCTCTATAGCTATCTTCCACCACTTTGTTATCACCAAAGAATCTGAAGATTTGGAGCACAGAAAAACTGAATATCCCACCATGATGACTACACAAGAGTCTGAACATTGTCTGGTTTTGGTTTTTTGTTTGTTTTTTGTTTTTGTTTTTTTGGAGAGGGGAAGACAAGGCAATTGGGATCAAGTGACTTGCCCAAGGTCACACATCTAGTAAGTGCGTCAAGTGTCTGGGGCCACATTTGAACTCAGGTCCTCCTGACTCCAGGGCCAGTTCCCTACTCACTCAGCCACCTAGCTGCCCTGAGTCTGAACATTGTCATGCAACATTTTGCCTTGGGTGGGCCCCACTTCTTCTAGTCAACTGCATATTCTGTCTAACTCAGAACACTGACCTAGAGTGGAGGCTCTCCCTTCATGGGAGTAGTGGACCCATGGTTGTAGAGATGTTCTGCAAAACATTTGAACACTTAAACTCTCTAATGAACTCAAAACTCCAAGGAAAGAGAGCAGCACCTTTGCTGCTCAGGAGCCTGGCTATCAGCCTTTGGATTCCTACAGCTCTACAATCCATTCTATCCCTGAAATAATTTCCCTCAGATGGGTCTTTGGGAAGACAGCCACAGCTTGGCACTCTACCTGGTACATGCTAGGTGCTTAATACATTTTAATGGATCAAAATTGAATTTTAGGAAGTGGAAGAAACATGACAAGTACAATTAAAAATGGATCTTATCCTTCCTTGTTAGCTTAAAATGCATTTCCATTATTATATGTCACTCTTAGGCATTATTTTGCATTAAAAAAACATGTATGTGCAAAAATTTTTATAGCAGCTCTTTTTGTGATGGCCAACAACTGGAAACTGAGGGGATGCCAATCACTTGGGGAATGGCTGAACAAGTTGTGATATATGATTGTGAAGGGATACTATTGTGCTATAAGAAATGATGAGCAGGCTGACTGCAGAAAAACCTGGAGATACTTATATGAACTCTTAACAATTATTTTGTTACTTAATATTTTAGTTTTCAACATTGATTTCCACAAGATTTTGAGTTACAAATTTTCTCCCCATTTCTACCCTCCCTCCCATTACAAGATGGCATATATTCTGATTGCCCCATTTCCCAGTCAGCCCTCCCTTCTGTCACCCAACTCCCCCCTATCCCCTTTCCCCTTACTTTCTTGTAAGGCAGGATAGATTTCTATGCCCCATTGCCTGTATATCTATGTTATTTCTCAGTTGCATGCAAAAAC
>JAQQSZ010012523.1:0-11989 GCA_028646595.1 Phalanger gymnotis | reverse complement strand
ACAACCACAGATGTATGGATTCTGTGATGACTAACCCTGTTAGACTTGGCTCTTCTCAGCAATACAAGGTTCAAAGACAACTCCAAAGTACTCATGATGGAGAGAACTATCTACATCCAGAGAAAAAACTATGGAGTCTGAATGCAGATTGAGGCAAACTATTTGCTCTCTTTTTTTCTGGTTTTGTTTCTTCTGTTTCATGATTCATTCCATTGGTCATAATTCTTCTTTACAACTTGACTATTGTGTAAATAAGTTTAATGCGAAGGTATATGTAGAAGATATATCAGATACCGTGCCATCTTTGGGGGGAGGGAGAAGTGGAGAGAGGGGAAGAAGAGTGTTGTAAATTAAAAATAAAAAATCTTAATTAAAAAAAAAGATTTAGGCCTTATGAATTAGAGAGTACAACTAGTTCAAAGCAAAGGCATTTACTAAAGTGACATGGCATGAATAATAATTATACCTCCATCTCCCCCCCCCATAAACCTAGGGTGTACTCTGCCACAACTACACAGTGTCAATGTAAAGACCGGACAAATATGCAGAGTATGGTAACGGAGATGCACACACTTAGGGAACTCATTGAATTAAGGCAACTCAGCCCTGGCAATGCAGAGCCCTAATGCCTTCTCTCACTGTATCCTCACATTGCTCCCTCCTTCTCCTGCCCTAGGGTACATCTTCTCTGTTGGACAGCTCACTTTTCTGAGCTCCCTACACCTGTTCCTCTTGGCAGCTTAACTCCCAAAGCCAAGACTAGCGTTCTTATTGACCGTCAGAAATCATTTTCCTCAGAGTAGTCTCCTGCTTTAACTCTCTGAACTTGCTCCATTGTTGGATGTGGGGTCTGATGCTCGGTGTTTAGATCCACCAAAAGATTGAGAGGATTGGGGAAAGATGTAGAGAGAGAAATCCCTTCTCCCTCAAGAGGCAAAAAGTAATTCCTATCTCCAGGGATGGATTCTTCTTATATAATTGGCTTTCTTCTTCTCTACTGCCAAGAGTCATACTCCTTGGAGCCATTTCCTGCCTTAATTGTCTCCTAGGCAGCATTTTGATTTTGAAGAGCCACCAAAGGTGTGGCAAATCCTTGGCCACCAATGGCTATCTGCTCTCTAGTTCAATAAATTTTACTGAGAACTATTTGATACCTTGTAAATAAAGGGGGTTACAGAGTGTGAACTCTTCTTCGTTATTGTCATCTCTGACTTCATGACCCTGTGTGGGGTCTTCTTGGCAAATGTGCTGGAGTGATTCACCATTTCTTTCTCCAGCTCATTTCACAGATGAGGAAACTGAGGCAAACAGAGTTAAGTGACTTGCACAGGGTCACCCAGCTAATATCTGAAGCCAGCTTTGAATTCATGAAAATGAGTCCAGGCCCAGTACTTTATCCACTGCACCTCCTAGCTGCCCAAACCCTTCTTTACACTTAGTTTAAGATCTTAATACCTCCTTTTCTATTCTAGTCCTCTTACTTTCTGTGGTTACATCAACTGGGGGTGGAAATCAGTTGACTAGTTCTGTTCTGACCAACTTCCCCACACTCATACTTTTCAACTGCATACTTTTCTATGACATTATTGTATTCCCTTAATGAAACATGAGCTCCCTGATGACAGGGACTATCCTACTTTTGTATTTGTATCCCCAGAACCAAGCACAATGCCTGGAACTGAGTAGATATTTAGTAAATATGAATTGATTGATCCCCATTACACAGCTAGAGAAATTGATGTTCAGAAAATTGAGTAACTTCTCCAAGGTCACACAGCTAGCAACACTTGAACCTGGTTCTTCTGATTACAAATGTGCTATTTTTACTAAAACCTATTCCTGATTCTCCACACTTCTTTCTCCACCTTTCTCCCTTCCCTGCTCTTCTCCTCTTCTTCTTTTATGTGTTGTCTTCCCTTATTAGCACATAAGCTCCTTGAGGGCAAGGACAATCTTTTTGCTTTTATTTGTATCACCAGCATTTAATACAGTTCCTGTCACTTAGTAAGCTCTTGTTGACTTGACTTGTTGACTAAACCAAAATTCAGGTCTTTGTTCTCCTTTTCTCCCATCACTAACACAAATTCCATGTGTCTCTTCAAGAAAGCAATTGTTGGTCATCTTTGTTCTTACACAGATACATTCATGGGATCTTAGATTTAGAGCTGGAAGGGTAGGGGGGATTTCCAGAGATTTGCAGTGAGTTACATCATATGACAACTGTTTCTTAGGTGAGATAAGATAAATTATCTTGGTCACTTCAAGGCATAGGGAAAATTTGATATTCAGGTATTACCGTACCTGATGGCAAAAAGAGAACAATAGGTCACAGATAAGATAGGTTTGGTCAATAGGCCCAAAGCTTCTGTCTTACATATTTCTCTACTGCATTTAAGAGAAACCCAATACAAATGGGGGGATGGGGTGGAATGGAATATACTACTACATAAATTCTAGGGTTTCTATAGAAATCAATTATGTACCTAATTCAAAAGAAGTTGCAAGGTAAGACCTATCTATGCGTGGACAAGTTTAATGTCTAGTGCTGTGAGTGCAGCAAACTGCAACCTAACCTCACCTGGAACCATTCCACTGATTCCTGAATTTCAGACTGCCCTTCCCAATAGCTCTCCAAAACTTTTGTTCCTGGGCTCCATCTCAAATACGCTACTGCCCTATAACCTGAAGCTCTAATGTTTGCTATCTTTCCTGGCTTCCAATATTGATCCCTATTTCAAACATTTGTGTTGGTTGATAGTTATGTCAATAATAATGAAAACAGGTAGTGAGGTGGGAGGAAGGATTTGGTGATCCACATCTGGCCACTAATTTCCAAACAGGGGAGTATAAAAGTGCATATGCCCTCAGGATTTTACCCTAACATTTATTACAAAGGCAAGCACATTGGAATCCCAAATTTTCTGGTTGTCTCTGTATCGCTACCAGAATACTTTTATGAAATAAATGTAGTCCTAATACCTAAACCAGGGAAAGATAAAACACAAAAAGAAAACTATAGGCCAATATCATGAATAAATATTGACTCAATTTTTTAAGAAAATCATGTCAGACTACAGTGATTTATCCAAAAAATCATTCATTATAACCAAATGAGATTTATACCAGGGATGTAAGGATGGTTCGATATTAGAAAAATAATCAACATGATTAATCACATTAAAAACCAAAATATCTAAAATGATATGACTATCTCAATAGATGCAGAAAAAACCTTTGACAGAGTAAAACACTCCTTTGTGCTAAAAATTCTAAAGTACAGGCAAAGAGGGACCTATTTTTTTAATATCATAAAAGGCATCTATCTAAAACCAAAAAATAAGCCTTATATGCAATGGGAATGCACTGGAACATTTTCCAATAAATATGGGAGTAAAGCAAGGATGCCTACTCTCCCCACTATTATTTGATATAGTTCTGGAAATGCTAGCCACAGCAATGACAAGGGAAACAAATTAAAGGCATGAAGATAGGTAAAGAAGAAATAAAACTATTCTTGTTTGCTGATGACATAATGGTTTATTTGGAAAATCCTAAAGACAGTAATGAAGACAATAGCTTCAGCAAAGTTTGAGACTACAAAATAAATCCTGAAAAATCAGCAGCATTTCTATGTAATAGTAATAAAACACAAAAAGCAATAATAGGAAATACCATTCCAAATAATTGCAAAATACATAAAACAACATAAAACAACTGGAGATTGAGCTATCAAAGACATATATAGATTCAATTAAAAAGTGTTCCTTAAAGAAATAAAGAACAACTTAAATAGCTAGAAAAATATTCAGTACTCATGGCTAGGTCATCCTAATATAATGAAAATGATAATAGTATTAACATTAATTTAAATTTTTAATGCTATACCAATCAAACTACCAAGGGAACATTTTATAGAACTTGATAAAAAAAAATAACAGAACTCATTTGGAAAAATAAAAAACCTAGAATATCAAGAGAAATGATAAAAAGAAGTAAAGCCAAAAAGTAATAGTATTTCTAGACTTCAAACATTTGAGATCGATGGAAAAGACTAGACAAGGAAGAATCAGAAACAATAGAACTGAATAACTCAATATTTGATAAAGGGGAAAATATAAATTACCTAAGAAAAAACTCCTTATGTGACAAAAGCTTCTGGAAAAATTGGAAAGTGGTCTGGCAGATAATAGACTTAGACTAGCACCTTATGCTATATTCCACGATATATTCTAAAAGGATATGTGACTTAAATAAAGATCCTACTATAAAAAAAAATTAGAAGAGAAAGAGATCATATACTTCTCACAGGTTTGGGTAGGAGATATATTCCTAACCAAACAAAAGATAAAAATGATTACAAAAAGTAAAAAAGATAACGATGATTACTTTAAACTGAAATGCTTCTTACAGACAAAATTAATGCACCTAGGATAAAAAGGGAAGTGGTTAATGGGGGTTGGAGGGAAGCTTTATATCAAACTTCTCTGATAAAGGTTTGGCATTCAAGACATAAATAATTAATAAATACATGTAAGACTAATAGCCATTCCCAATAGATCAGTGGTCAAAGGATATGAACAAATAGTTTTTGAAAGAATTGCAAAGTATTAACAACCACATGAAGGAATGTTCTGAATCACCAATAATAAGAGAAATGGAAATCAAAACCCAGGGGTCTTACCTCATACCCTGCAAACTGACAAAAATGATAAAAAAGGGGGGGGGCAATAGCAAATTTAGGAAGAGTGGCTCAGTGAACAGAGTGCGAGGCCTGAAGTCAGGAAGACTCTTCTTCATGAGTTCAAATCCGGCCTCAGACACTTACTAGTTGGGTGACTCTGGCCAAGTCACTTAACCCTGTTTGCCTCAATTTCCTCATCTGTTAAATGAACTAGAAAAGGAAACAGCAAAACACTTCAGTACCTTTGCCAAGAAAACCCCAAATGGGGTCACAAAGAGTTGGACACAACCAAAACAACTGAACAACAACACCATGGAAGGCTAGGTAAATTAATACATTGTTGGTGGAACTGCGAAGTGGCACAACCATTTTGGAAAGCAATTTGGAGTTATGCAAATAAAGTGATTAAAATGTCTCTACTCTTTGAACCAGAGATCCCATTTTTGATATTGTGCCCCAACTAAGCCATGAATAAGAAGAAAGTCTTCAAATACTCTAAAATATTTATAATAACACTTTTTGTGATAGAAAAGAATTAGAAACAAAGTAGATGCCAATCAATTGGAGAATGGCTAAAAAATTGTGGTATGTGAATGTAATGGAATACTACTATGCTACAAGACATTATATGAGTGATAAATACAGAGAGTATGGAGCTATCTATATGAATTGATGAAAATTGAAATAAGTAAAGCCAAGAAAACAATAGACACATTTAACACAGCAATGTAAATGAAAAGAACTACACACCAAAAAATGAAACGTAAATGTAACAAAATTATAAAGATCAAGCAGGACTCAAACAAAGAGACATGAGAGGACACCCCAAACCCTCCCCTTCCTGAAGGTGGGAGATCTACAAATGTTACATATTGCACATGTTTTCAGACTTTTTAAATGTAGTGATCAGTTGTACTAGGGGTTTTTCCTCTCTAAAAATGTTATTTATTATATGGGATGGCTCTCAGGGAGAGGGATACTTGGGAAAATTATGATGATGTAAAAAAAAAGAATATATCTATAAAACTTAATTAAAATAAAAGTTTTAAAAATAAAATGTCCTATGCCAATGTCATCATAAACTGTCCATGGGTTCATGAGAGGAGGATAGCCATGACTGACAGCCTATGTGAGGGCATGATACTCCTATCTCTAATGCCTCAGAACACCGTATGCTAACATTAAAATTTAAAAATTGATGTGCCCTCTGTCCCAATATATGATTTGGGATATATGGCCATCATGTCAAGGATCTTGGGATCAAATGGAGGAGGAGAGAAGGGGAGCAATGATAAAGTATGTGTACAAATAATCATGACACAAGAGAACATGTAATGTGTATAAGAGTTGAGTAATTGACTTACTCAACCTCACCTCACTTAAAGTAAAGTAAATGATAAGATGTTCAACCAATCAATCTCATTCATAGTCCTTAGTCTGAGCTCTAAAAAAAGGTATTTGAAAGCCGTTTGATGAAGTGAAATGATGCCAGAGAGGAAGACTGTTCCAATTAGCTGAGGGATTTCATCATGCACCCTCTGGGTCCTATATTAAAGCTTCTAGGTAACCTGAATCAGAAAGTTCCAGCAAGGGTGAGCAGGAGAGAGAGAGCATTCCAGCACACCCCTAAGGAACAAAAGTAAGACTGAGTTGTAGCAGGGAAAGGACATATTAAGGAGCATCCTTGACCTTAAAGGCATCTCTGCAAAAGCCCCAGGCTGAGAAAAATCCCAAGAAAATATTGGTTCTTTCCCCAACTTCGCTTCCAGGCTCCTGTCTATCTTTAGACACTATAAAATAATCTGCTGTTTTAATACCCAAGTGTCTGCAGTCAAGTGGATTTTCTCTCAACCACAAAGAACCCAAGAGTTAACTAGAAATAAATATAAATGTAAATTTAGGCAAAGGACTCAACCTCTGCTTAAATATTAGCTTTTCCTAACAGGGGCTAAGAGATTGTGATTGAACTCATAACTTCAACCCTGCGGACATTAGTGGCCATTATATTGCCTGGTAGTGGCCAAGCTGGTAAGACCAATTAAGTCCTATGATTAAAACGAGCTAATTTTTATAACAATGTTACAAGCCCAAGGGAAAAATCCAGGTGAAATGCTATAAGAAATTTTTAAAAGATCATTTGCAGCTTGAAGTCAGTGAGAAGAGAGTTTTGAGACAAGACCTCTTGGAGGAGAGGACATCCGAATTGCGATTTTACCAGGCAGATATGGAGGATGAAGGAATGGACTCGTGCCAATCCTTCATAGTCTAGAAGTCAATTCAGTTGAGCTACTAATATAGACTCCATGGATTGAAAAGGGGGCTAAAAAGAAACTTGAAATAGTCATCTCACGTGGAGTGATTGTTTAACAGAGTCTCAACTCAAAGGAGGTCCAATAAATATGAAGATAGGTTTACAATTCTGTCAATAGGACTTCATCCTCCTCCATCCTCTTTAGCTAAATATGTATAGCTTCTTTCAGGTACAATATAGCTAATTTTCAGCTACCCATTTTGAATAAAGTTTCATATACTTCATGTACTTTTTCTTCATGATTTAACAGAGAAAAATGTAGAGAAAACGAAAAATTCAAAGTCCATTCTTTTGTTTTATTTTATTTTAATTTAGTTTATTTAATTTATTTCAGTAAACAAAGAAAAAAATTCTTTTAAAAGCTGAATAGATGCCATTGGCATTTGTTTTAAAAATAAACATTAATAGAGATATTTACATGTCAACATACATTTGCTGTTATTTCTCCAGTTCTTCAGCTGCCAAATCGATCTTCCTAAAGCACAAATCTGACCCCATGTAACCCTCCCATTCAGTCAACTCCACTGGTTCCCTGTTGCTTCCAGGATCGAAAATAAAATCCTCTGTTCAGCTTTTAAAGCTCTTTATAAGCTGGCTCTTTCACACATTTCTAGTCTCCCTTCTCCAACCCCATTCCATGTAATGACACTGGCATCCTTAATGTTCTTCATTAAAATGTGCCATCTCCCAACTTGGGCATTTTCCCAGACTAGTCCCATGCCTGGAATGCTCTTCCTCATCTCTGACTCTTAGCTTCCCTGGTTTCTTTCAAAAACTCAGTTCAAGTATCACCCTATGCAAAGAAGCCATTCCCAGTCCTTAGTCTTAGGTCCTTCCCTCTGAGACTAGCCCTAAATTATCCTGTATATGTCTTGCTTGTACATAGTTGTTTAAATGTTGCCTCCCCCCTTAGAATGGGAGCTTCTTGAGAACAAGGACTTTTTTTTCCTTTCTTGCTTCCTTTCCTTCTTTTTTTTAATTTATCTCAGCCCTTAGCACAGTGCCTGAAACATTTTGGGCACCTACTTAATAAATGTTTGTTGACCTGTTGACTTCTCATGGTCCCATCCCTGCATATCTTCCTTACCCCCATTCCACTGCACCTTTTAAAACAAACAAAATCCCAAAACAACATCCTGTTTTCAATCATAGTGTTGATTCAGAATCACTTTGAGGTAGCTCACAGTGGAGGGCTTTAGTCTTAGAAGGAAATAAGATCACCTGAGTGAGATGAAGATGAGATTTGAGGCTTGAATTGGCTAGAAATGTTTTGGGATGAGCTGGCCTCAGGAAGTATAATAGCTAAGTCATTAGGGGGCAAAAAAAAAAAAACAATTGTAGAGCAGCAAAAAAGACTTTTAAATGTAGAATCACATTGCATATGTTTAAACTGTGCCGGATTGCTTACCATCTCAGGGAAGGGGAAGTGGGAGGAGGGAGAGAAAGATAGAATTTGGAACTCAGAACTTTGTTTTCACATGTAATTGGGGGAAAATAAAATATTATATATAAAAACATGAAAAAAAGAATAGGCTCATAGAGAAATCTTGAGGTTAGTGGGAAGATTTTTTAATGTTGGCTGTTACTTAGAATTATGTAATCTATCTAACCATAGTTACCTCTTACTTTGCTTGTCACTGAAATGAGAAAGTTGGATTAGATCAGGAGTTCTTCACCTGAGGTCCATTGACCCTATGGGAATAGACTTTGGTGGGGGGGGTGAGGTGAACAGGAACTTGAATAGGGAAAAAATTACATCTTTATTTTCATTAACCTCTAGTTGAAGTTTACCATTTTCTTCAGTGGTAATTTTTTTCTAAAAAAAACATCCAGAGAAGAGGAATTTGAATGAATCAATGAATGAATAACTCATTTATGACTAGCCCTAGTCTCTGGAGATACAAATAGAAAAGGAAGACAATCCCTGCTCTCAAGAAGCTCCTATTCCAAAAGAGGAGACAGCCCATAAGATAGGTGTCAGGTGCAAGTCAGACGGAAAAATCCCAGGGTCCCAAAGTCCTTTTCCCAGTGGAAAAGAAGGTAGTAATATCTCTTCAATGTTATTTCTGCTGATAAAATCAAATCAATTGCTGATGTTGAACCATTTGACAGTGCCAAGGGGTACTAAACATGGGAGAGGGGAATTAAATATTAAATTAAAAAAAACAAACAAAATAGATATATAAGTGCTAATCATGGTGCACATCCACAATCCCTGTTACTAATGAGACTGAGACCTCTGACCGTTTAGTGGTAAAAACTCTCTGGTATCTATGATGCCAAAAAAGATCAAGAACCCTTGAATTAGATATGAGACTGGGGCCCCACAGCTCTAAATTTCTTGATTAGTAGCAGTAGAAGCGAAGTCAGCATATTCCTGTAACTTTGCTTAGGCATGTTCGGCAAGACCAGAAAAAAAGCAGAAGCTTCAGGGTTGATTCGCATAGTAAGTACCCTCCTGGATATTAAAAAACCCGAGGCATATGTAGGAAATGCCTTGCAGGTGTTCATGCATATTTTCATCTATAACATAGTAAAATCATGAATTACCTTATCAAACACAGATAACTAAATACCACCAATTAGGGCAAAAACAAGTACAAAAAAGAAGAAAAAATCCAAATGAACTGTGTTAACATGGCATAGAACCTCTGGACCTGATAGCTATAAAAAGCTGAGAGAGAAGGCAAAAGAAAAGTTACATTTTTTTCTACTCACTAAGTTTTGCAGCTAGGTGGACCAGTGAATAGAGCGCTGGGCCTGGAATCAGGAAGACTTATCTTCCTGGGTGCAAATCTGGCCTCAGACACTAACTATGTGACCCTGAGCAAGTCACTTAACCCTGTTTGCCTCAGTTTCCTCATCTGTTAAATAAGTTGGAGGAGAAAATGATGAACTACCCCAGTATCTCTGCCAAGAAAACCCCAGCTGGGATGATGAAGAATCAGAATGACTGAACAACAGCAAATTTGGGTCTAAATCTGTGATTCTGCTTTCCTAGGGAGCTCCTGGTGAAAAGATTCCCTCCACCAAGGCCAATCAATAGCTTTCCCATAAATCATAATGTAAGATTGTTGTCTGGTATACTGAGAGATTAAGCAACTCCCCTAAGTTCATAGAGACATTTCATATCAAAGGCAGGACTTGAACCCAAGACTTCATTACTCTAAAGCAAGTCTTCTATCCTCTATATCACCTTGCCTCTCTACTCATTAACTAAGTCACTATGACAATGTAATAAATTCACTTCTGATTCTTTCTCAGAGATCAAATTCTGTATTCTTTCTTTTCGGAATAAGCACCTTTTGGTGGCAAAACATCACTTCTGTAACAAGTCTCATTCATTTCTTCCTGAAATAACTCTTCTATGGAACAGACTGAAGCACACTTCTTTACCTATGGCTTATATACCATGGTGGGGGTTGGGGAGGAGAGCGGCACTAGGTCTTTCTAGGCTGGAATTGCATCGATCTCCACTCTGGTGAGCACAGAAGATTTGACTTGCTCCTTTTCAGACCTGGTCTGGCTCTGCCCTCTTTAGGCAGCTTCTCGGGCCAGTGCTCCCCAGGGTTCACCAAATGAGTTCCAGATTTGGTGGGGGCGCCTAACTGGCTTTAACCCGTGTGTTTGTCCTTTTCTTATATACTTATGTTCTAGCTTGCATTAAAATTATTTGTGCTATCCTATTATCTCTTCCATGAAGGTAACAACTATATTTCAATATAATTGGTTTCCTTTGTAATCCTTTATACACTTAAAAATAATATTCTGAAAAGAGGTATATAGGCTTCACCAGACTGCCAGAAAGATCCATGACCCTTTCTATTTGATTCACTAGCAATATGGAAGAAGACTCTATATAGTTCAGAATCTAAACCAAAATGAGGATTAGGTGGTTGGAAATTTGCTCCCAGGTCAACAAGTTCAGTTTTCCACTTCCAGCACCCTGGTTCCATCTAACCCAGGGCCTCAATCTCTTCACTCCACCCCCAACCAGAGTCTTTACGCTATCGCTACCAGCTTACTCAAGTGGGAGAGACTTAGGAGCTGATTGCCCTCATTAAGACTCGGATAAGAATGAACAATAGGTAATGGAAGATATTTGGCTCAATTTGGAAGGAGCTGAAGGAGATGAGAGGCTTCCCCATTTCAATTCCACAAATACTTAATAACTGTCTACATGGGCTAGGCATCATGGCAGTCCCTAGGGACACATTTTGAAAAATGACAGTCTTTGCCCTCAAGGAGTTTCTCAGGTAGATATGTATATGACTTAGATTGTGATAAATGCATGCAGAAGTCAAACTGTGGCTTGAGTGATTAGGGGAAGGGAAGAGTGCTTACAGTATTGCCTAACCGTATGTTACTATGTGGGAACTCTCTCCTCCAACTCAAATCCAATCCAACAATAGTTTAATAGATTGATACTAGGGAGTAGTCTGAGCCTGTGAGATGTTAAGTGACTTGGCCCTTGGTCACTGCTAGTAAATACCTCAGTCAAGATTTGAACTCAGGTCTTCCTGATTCCTGGACCAATGGAGTTTGTCTGGGTAGCATCTGAAAGGTCCTTATTACTTTTTTAAAATAAATTTTAAGGATCATCATACATCTTGTGTTTTCAAACTTTGGGTGGTATAAGAGGTGGAAGGCAATTGGGCTAGGCCTTCCTAAGCAGCTGGGAGGGGAGAAATTTGAGGTTCCCTCTCCTTAATCAGATAATCTCCACATACATAGGATGACCAAGAGTCTGAAAGGCCAGTTCCTAGCAGCTCCAGCAGTCCCGTCAGAGGCGCCCTTTACCCTCCCTCTATCTCATTAATCCCTGCCTGAGATCATGTCTCACTTCTTCTGCCTCATCTTAGGTCTTCAGCTGACCCTGGCCTTGAGGAAGACACCACAGCTTGAGGAGGCTTCCTTGCTTCACTTTATGGGCCTGAACCAGATACCTTCACCCCGGATAGCACAACCTGTGCCCTCCATCCTGATGAAGATCTTCC
>JAQQSZ010012522.1:0-11989 GCA_028646595.1 Phalanger gymnotis | reverse complement strand
AGGTCTGTCTGTTGATGTTTGTAATTTGCTTGTATTTTGCTCTGAAGTTCAGGGCGCTGTCTTTTTCCCCTGAACTAAGTGAATGATATTTGTGTGCTGAATTAAAGTAAGTTTGCCAACCCCTTCACCTTGCTCTCCTTATTAAGGCAGATCAAAAGAACCTGCGTTTTTTGCAGCGTGCTGGCAGCTTTCTGGGTGCTGGCTGAGGGTGGATCTTCCCTCCGCCCCAGAAGCTGGTAGCCAGATTGTGGAAACAATACCTCGTTTGAAAAACAACTGAACTGGAAAATAGATCCAGGAAAGTTACAGGTTCATGACCAAACAAGAGATAGAGAGCATTACAGAATATAAAATAGACAATTTTGATTATATTAAGTTAAAAAGTTTTTATACAAACAAAACCAATGCAATCAAGATTAGAAGGAAAACAAAAAGCTTTCCTTTACAATATAGCAAGTGTCTCTGATAAAGGCCTCATTTCTCAAAAATATAGAGAACTGAGTCAAATTTATAAGAATACAAGCCATTCTCCAAACAATAAATGGTCAAAGGATATGAACAGGAAGTTTTCAGATGAAGAAATTCAAGCATATGAAGCTCTAAATCACTTTTGATTAGAAAGATGCAAATTAAAACAACTCT
The DNA here is from genome assembly GCA_028646595.1 of Phalanger gymnotis. Taxonomy (NCBI): domain Eukaryota; kingdom Metazoa; phylum Chordata; class Mammalia; order Diprotodontia; family Phalangeridae; genus Phalanger; species Phalanger gymnotis. The sequence continues at coordinate 11,347 of JAQQSZ010012522.1, read as the reverse complement.
GAGGTATTGCCTCACACCTATCAGATTGGCTAATATGACAAAAAAAAAGGAAAATGATAAATTTTGGAGAAGATTGGAAAATTGAGACATTAATGCATTGTTGGTGGAGTTGTGAACTAATCTGAGCATTCTGGAGAACAATTTGGAACTATGCCCAAAGGGCTATAAAACTGCATACCTTTTGATCCAAACAATACCGCTAGTAAGTCTGTATCTGAAAGACATCATAAAAAGGGAAAAGGACCTATATATGTAAAAATACTTATAGCAACCTTTTCTGTGGTGGCAAAATATTGAAAACTGAGAGGATCCCATCAACTGGAGAACAGCTGAACAAGTTGTGTTATATGAATATAATGTAACACTATTGTACAATAAGAAATGATGAACACAGGCAGATTTTAGAAAAACCTGGAAAGACTTGTATGAACTGATGCAAGGTGGAATGAGCAGAACCAGGAAAACATTGTACACAGTGTCAGCAACATTGTGTGATGATCAACTATGAATGACTCAGTTCTTCTTAGCAATACAATGATCCAAAGGAAGTATAAAAGACTCACAAAGGCAAATGCTATCCACACTCAGAGAAAGAGCTAGTGGACTCTGAATGTAGATTGAAGCATACTTTTTTTCACTTACTTTATTCTTTTTCATATTTTTTTTCTTTTGATCTGTTTCTTCTTTTACAACTGTGACTAAAATGGAAATATGTTTTACATGATAGTACATGCATAACCTACATTAAATTGCCTGACATTTTAGGAAGGGGGAGGGGAGGGAGAGAAGGAGAAAAATTTAGAACTCAAAATTTTGTAAATTAAATGCTAAAAATTGTCTTGACATGTAATAGAGAAAAATAAAATACTATTAAAAACACAATATGTGATGGCATGGAAGAGAGCAAATGTAAATTCAGATTACATTAGAAGAGATTTACTGCCCAGGACTAGGAAAGTGATAGTCACTCTGCATTCTGCCTTAGACCACTTCTAGACCACGGGTGGTCAGACTGCCCAGAACAGTTCAGTTCTGGCTGCCATATTTTAGGAAGTACTTTGATAAGCTGGAATGTGCTTAGAGGAGAGAAACCAAAGCAGTGAAGGGCCTCATGCCAATTTGAGGATTAGAAGGTACAGGCAATATTTATTTTGGAGAAGATGATACTTAAAGGGCACAGGATAGCTGTCTTCCAACATCTGAAAGATGACCACTTGGGAGAAGGAATAGATTTATTCTGCTTAGTTCTAGAGGGCCTACTTGGGAACAAAAGGTAGAGGTTACAAAGAGATGGGTTTAGCCTGGGCCCAACATCAGCAAAGAGAGCTATTCATAAGTGACATGGGCTGCCTGTGGTGTAGTAGGTTCTTCTTTTGGGAGGACTTCAGGCAAAGACTAGATAATCACTAGTTGCATATGTTGTAGAGAGGATTTTTTTTTCAGATGTAAGTCGAACTTGAAGTCCCTGAAGTTGCTTCTAGCTCTGAGGTTCTGATTCTGTGACTACGTTATCTTGGAGGCTACTTCCAGGCCTAATAGTTCATAGGTTTAATCTATGAAAGACCTCTTACATAACAATGTACAGAAAGGGTGTCCTGTTTTCAGGAGAACAGAGAAAGGAAGCCCATTTTCTCTGCAGTCAGCTGTCTCTGCTCCATAAATAGCATCTCAGGTACACCACAGAAGCAGCTTGGAAAACTTCTGAAGTAGTCTACTCAATGATCCAGCAAATATTTCATAAGAACCTACCATGTTAGCTCCCCTGTAGCTCACTTGTAGCAAATGGCAAACTGGTAAATATCTATTTCAAGTCCTGGTCGTGGGATCATGGGTCTAGAATCGGAAGGGACCTTGGAGGAGATCTAGTCCAAAACACAACATTTTATGGATGAAGAAACTGAGGGCCAGCAAGGTTAAGTAACCTGCCCATGGCCATAGTGGCAGAAGGGGGATTCAAACCCAGGTCTGCTGACTTCAAATCCTGTCCTCTTTCTACCATACTCCATTACTTCAAGTGGTTCAGCTTTTCTTTAATTGAAGAATAAAAAGAGAATTTTTACTTTCTTAAATAAGATTATAATGCTTAACCAACATAGTTATTTTAAATATGTAGTAATTGGAATTATGGACCATCATAACAAATTTAAAATATTTTTTTTTCAAAAGCAAACCCTAATGGAAGAACTGAATACTCTACTTTGAAGTTGGCTTTTTAATTAATGCCAGTATTTTTAAAGAGCTATAAAGTGCTCCCCAGCTAGTTTACAAACACAGGGACACAGATGATCCTTGTCATGAGAAGGATGGCAGAAACCCCAATGTTGTCCTTGGGAGTTTCGTGAGCAGGGACAGATGCCCAGCCTAAGGGCTTGTGTGGGTGATGTTGTTGACCCAGTACACATCTGCCCCATTGCACAGCTTCATCAACCACTTCAGAAAGCTCCTCTGGAAAACAAGATGCTGACGTCTGAGGCCTGGGTCCTGGTTCTTTCTCTGTTGTCATCCCTTCCAGGGGAGTCCTTGGTGTTTCACACAGAGAGGCCGATATTTAAAATATTTCTGGATGTCCCACCTCCTACAGCACCCGAGATCCATGACTGAACTCTGGCTCATCACACCAAGCAGGGCCCCTTTGCTAGGGCACGAATAGGACCTTCTACTGGGCTGATGTTACCTGTCAGATGCTAGTCTAGATAGGATATTAGCACATTCTTCTGCATCAGAGCGGACATCCGGTGCCCTCTAGTGGTACGTAGGTGATATTACAGAGGACCAAATCGCTAATATTCTGAGACAAGTTCCACAATGAAACCGGCAACCATAAAAGTTTGTTTCTTCTCTCTTTACGTCCATCACTGGATTCATTCGACAAATTGCTTGCATAATATACAGAATAGCATAATCCAGGATCATAGGAGAGAAGAAGGGAACAGCATTTATTAACCAGCAACTATGCTAAGCTCTTTATAAATATCTCATATGAGCTTCAAAACAACACTATGAGGTAGGTGCTATTATTATCTCCTTTTTACAGTTGAGGAAACTGAGGCACGGAGGTTAACTGACTTTCTCAGGATGACACAGCTATTAAGTGTCTGAGGCTGGACCTAAAATCTGATCTTCCTTGACCTGAGGACAAACACTCTGTCCGCTACTTTATGGCGTCACAGATTTGAGCTGGGAGGGATGTTAGACACCACGAAGTTCAGCCCCCTCATGATAGAAATCATGGATGGCACTGTGCCCAAGTGGCGAGAGCCTTGGAGTGGGCAGCAGGAAGAGCTAGATTCGAATCCTGCCCTAGACACTGACGAGCTCAGGGACTCCGAACAAATCCCTTACCTCAGCTTCCTTATCCGTAAAAACGAAGGTGATGGTAACACCTGCCTCACAGGGTCGTTGTGAGGATGAAGTGAGATGTTTGTAAGGCACTTTGCAAACATTAAAGTGCTGTATGAGTATGAGTTATTATTATTATTATGTGGTAGAGCTAGAGTTGAGAGGAATCTTAGACTCCAGCTATTTCTACTCCCTCATTTTGTCACTGAGAAACTGAGGCCCAAAGGAGATGAACATGAAATGCCCAAGGTCACACAGGTAGCGGCTTGGAGAGCTGGGATTCAGATCCAGATCATAAGATCATAGGCTTCTAATCAGAAAGCCGTCAAAGATGTGGGCTGCCATTGAGATAGGGGATAAACTTGCGATTTCGTTGGTATAGGGATCTCCCAGGAGAGGAAACTCCCTTTACCAATACATGTTGGCACTTTCTATGCAATTTGTTGTTTTAGTTGCCTAGATTCCCAGGAAGTTAAGTGACTTGTCCACAGTCACACAGTCAACATGGGTCAGGGTCTAGACTTGAACCCACACACTTCTGACTCTGAGATAACTCTTTGCCACATAGCTGCTCACAATCATTTTAAAAAGCCTTTCCTTATTTAAAATTCCTTATTATATTTTAAGTATGCCCCTGATACATGTGCAGGTCATTCTCATCAGATTTTGTAAAGATGAGAAAGGAGGCATACAGTAACTGATGTTATTTCAGTTGTCTTTTCTAGGGAATGATATCATAGAGGGGAAAGTTTCTGAAGAAGTAAGATTACAGATCACAGCAGAGGCAAAGAGTTATTTGATGAGGAGTGATAAAGCTACATATGCTACCAGTAAAAAACTAAACCCAGGGGTTTGGTGGAGCCAACTTGAACTGACTGGAGAGAGCCCATCATTAAATTTTCGGTGTGAGCATTTACACTCCAGAAATTGGCAAACACAACAAATCAGGGCTTGACTTATTGTTTTGTTGATTTCTAGACTTCAGAAGTGATAAAGAAAATGTCAATGATGCAGGTTAAATTTAAAGATCTGGGTTTTTTTTCCAAGCTGGTTTTTAAATATTTACCTGATAGGCAGTTTAAGAAAGATGTTAAACTTAAGTGTGGGAACCAGATTAAAATGTCGGTGGGAAATATTTAACAAAATAAAAAGAAATACAATAAAACATAGATAACATTGGATTCCTGGGCCACATGTTGACTTAGAAAACCACAGATTAATGTTATAGATGTAGTATTGTCTTTATTTATTTTGTTAAACATTTCCCAATTGAATTTTAATCTGGTTGGGCCAGCCTGAGGGAGTTTTTCAGGTGGCACCCTGGCCTTGAGTGTGAAACCTCTGATCAGCTAAAGGCTCTACTATGAAAGAACCAGAGGAGCACATGGACAGGACCAGTGGCAGGATGAGAAGGAAGGGCTGGGTTGAGAGCCACACTGAGGGCATCACAGATCTGTCAAAGGATTGTACTCATTTTGCTCAAGACTTTTCCATTCTTTTGGTATTTTCCCCTCCTTGACATATCTTAGAAGTTATGCCTTCTATGTTTTAGTAATGGCTGTGTCACCTCTGAGGGTCCTTGGCCTGAATACCACCTCAATTACCTTCACACTGGGGACCGAGGCATCAGGGACCTAATAGGGTGGCTCTGCTGTCACTAATGGAAATAAATCACTATGAAAATGCTGTATTATGGTAGTCAGTGTTTGGATGATGAGTCATGACGTAAACATCAATGTCTGTCATAAGCACTATTAATTGAGCTTGTCTATTTTTATACCTAATTTTCCCTCTCCCTCCCTCCCTCTTTCCTTGCTCCATTTTTCCTCCTTTTCCTTCCTTCCTTCCTCCCTCCCTTCCTTCCTTACCTTCCTTCCTTCCTTCCTTCCTTCCTTCCTTCCTTCCTTCCTTCCTTCCTTCCTTGCTTCCTTCCTTCCTTCCTCTAAATTTTTTTAAGGACTGGGTCTCCCTAACTGACCCAGTTTAGAAATTTAGGGACTACTCATGGACCCAGCCTCACTACTGGTAGACGTGAAAGCTTTGAACTACTCTACTTCCAACCTGAGTCAGGCTGCCCCTCTTTAGGCAACCTGATGTCAAGGCTGGCCCCTATCCACAATATTATGTTGGCTTCCTGCTTTGGTGATAACTATGTTATGAAATGTTTTAAAGTCTAGAAGCACAAAATTCTTATCAGCTGTCTACCCCCTTCCCACCACAGGACCCCCCAATGGGGCCCTGGAGAGTCTTGGTCATTTGTTTTCTCATGTGTTTTGTTAAGATTTTATCTAGTTTTATGAAGAAACTTTTTGAGAAATGTCTTACCTTCTCTCAGCCTATTTTCTCATCTATAAAATGAGGGAGTTGGGTATGGCCTCTGATGTCCTTTCCAGCTCTGTGCTGGCCTCTAGGATCACATATAAAATCTTCTGCTGAGCTTTTAAAATCCTTCCCAATCTGGCCCCTTCTTACCTGTGGGAGAAGTTTGCAATAACCACCCCTTACGAGGGATTTGCCAGAGACCAGTCACAGGGTTGTCCTAGTCACAGTGAGGCCCAGAGTGGAAGTTAGAGATTGGCATTGTTAGTGGTCTTAGCTGACCTCTTTGTTCAGGCTATCTTCAGCCTGGCTCTTCTTCCCCACTGTAGAAATGGAGAAAGCAGATGGGGAATGGGGAAGGCACCCTCCTCCTCAGAAACACGCACCTGCCTTAGTCACATCCAAGGTTGTCATTTTCAACAATTTCAAAAAACACACACAGAGGCTTTTGAATTACTGTATGTATCATTTTTATAAAGTCCAAACAAAGCATTGTCCTACATCATGGCATATTTACAGAAAAATTGGCTTCACACATTTTTTTAAGGTATAAACTCATACATTCAATTCTGGCAAAAAAAATAACCCCTAAACCAAACTTGAAACAAACTCCAAACAAAGCAAATTCAGCCCAAACAATCAGACAACTTAACAGCAGAATTCCGAGCTCTGGCCCCTGTCTGATCCTTTTCCCAATAACAATATATAAATAACTTCATCTTTCAACAATGAAAAAAACGTAAGAATCACGAACTTTTGCAAGTGTCAGTGGTTTATACAAGTCCTCAGGGTGAGGTGGTTTCTGACTAATGGAAGGCTGACTTCAATACACCACCTACAGCTTCTTGGGGTCCTCGATTGTCCTTCTGACAACCTCACACTTTGGCCAAAGGACTCAGAAATGGCATAAGCCTTCTTGATCCTTCTCCTTCAGGACCTGTTCCAAACCTCGGAGCATTTTAGAACAAAGTTTACCTACTAAAGTGACCTTTCTCTTGCTCGTGGGCAGAGTGCAAAGTGGCCGAGCCTGCTGGCCAGTGGTGGGAGAAGGCCCATGGGTTTGGTTGAGGGTGGGGGAGCTTACAGAGGAGCCATCTCACCTGGCATTTCATGATGCCAGTTTGCACAGTGTGTGGATTGTAATGCACTAGTTAATAATTCCCTGTTTACTGGAAAATAACACACTGCAGAAAAGATTGTCCTGGCAAAGGTGAACAGAATGACATAGAACAGAGCAGCACCCAGACCCTTTATCTAATAATTACAAACCCTCCCAGCTTCCCCCACCCCCAATCTAACATCATCATTCCAGGGAGGTCCTTGAAGACCTCCTTGTTATCTGAAGGCATTCTCCGTGCCATAGAGAAAAGAATTGCCCTCATACATGGCTAGAAAGGAGAGAATGGGAAGGTGAAAATGAGGTTCTTCTGAAATGTGAGCAGTCTCTCCTGGATATGGGCCCAAGAGGCTTGGCTTCCCCCCACCCCCACCCTGCAGCACCCCCTTCCACCTCTCTCCACATTTTCTAAAGCCTGATACATTACAGCCCTGCTGAGACACAGAGTCCTGACATTTTTTGCCCCTTCTGGCAACAAACAAAATGTTTCCTGCCAATCTGCATTAAAATAAACAACCCAACAAGCCATTATAGAAGGTGGAAAGTTTAGAATGGTTGAAAGACAAAGCAGTTGAGTCAAAGTCCAGAAATCTGCTGATATGGGGAAACTGAGGCTGAAAAAAAATGTTGGGTTTGCAGAAAAAGACCAATTTTGAAAAATAAAAATCACAGACCTGCAGTTTCAGTAATAATGGCTAAGGAGGGGCCTTGAGAGCCACCACCAGGGAGATGCATGCACTAACACAGGGGCATTAAGTACTAATTACAGAGAGAATCCCAATAGAATCACACAGAACATTCAGTGATACAGGAAGGATAGAAAACATCTACAATCATAAATATTGGACATATTTCTTTGAAGTCTCTTCAGATTGGTCCAACTATTTTTGTAAAACTTGGGGATTCAAGAGAAGTGGTGGCCAGCCAGGCATTCCATTTAGCTGAAAAGATCTTGGGGAAAGCAGGATGAGTCCTCTAGAAAAAAGGAAAGGAAGCCTCCTTCTCCCCAAGTGGTTTCTGGGGTCACCCCAGCAGCCAGTGGGAGAAGGGAGGATGAGTGGGAAAAACCCATCCAGGTCAGGGAGGTGACTGTGGACTAGAGGCTGGAGCTACCCTCTTAGGAGGAGACTCCAGATGACTCAGGGAGGGAAGGAATGTTTTTTGGCCTTTATACTCATCAAATAGAAAGTGCAGCTTTTGGCATGGGGGAATATGGGTCTCGAAAGAACCAATAGTTCCCCAACCCACATATGGGAGGAATAGACTGGCAAGATCAAAGGAGAAGTCTGGGAGTCCTTGCAGGCACCTCCCAACTGGCCTCTCATCATTTCCCAGAGCCTTTCTCTCCCTCACATGGCTATTTCCTTTCTCAAATGATTAGAGCATGCAACTGGTACTTGTATTCAACTCTAGTAAATTCTCACCTTATATTGTTCTATAGGGCAAATTCATCTGCTTATACTCAGGAAGAATTCTGCTCAGCTCCCGAGGAAGAGAGTGAACACAGGTCAGTGAAAGCCCAGAAAGAAAAACGACAAATTGTCCCTATGTCTCTGTGCATTTGAGTGTTCATAAACTAATGTGATCCAATTTACAGTCTCCCCAAAACTTAGGTGCTTTCCAAATTCGGGTAGCAAAAATTGCCTGCTCTGAGAAACTGAATTTTGGTTAGGTTCACATTGGGTTGTATACCATGGGACTGGAAGGGATGAGGTGGTTGAAGTCATTGGTTACTAAGCTGGAGAGTACTGCCACCACCACCACAATGACCAAAAATATATCCGAGTGGCATCTCCTGGCATAGAATCGTTCAAATATATCAGACAGCTGAGCTTGATAGAAAACAGACACACCAATGGCTGGGTCAAGGGCAGTTTGGGGATGCCTTTGTTTGGCCTATGACAGCACAGAAGAGATACTGGCTTGCCAAATACAGCCAGGAGACCGGAGGACTGTCTGACTTGCCATATTGGGGCATCTCCTGTGGAGCTGGATGTGCCCTCTAATTTCTTGCTGAGGGTCTGTGAGCCTAGTTGGGATAAAAAAGCAATTCCTGATCATTCTCCAAGGCAGAAAACCAGGAAATCAACAAGTTTCCCATCAGTCTCTACTTCACTAGCTCAGGGCTATTTCCCTTCTCCTGGGCTCACTGTGAATAGAGCCTGTGAATGACTCCTGCTGAGCCTCATTCTTCCGTCTCTGAGCTGGAGCCAGGTAAGGCTAGTGTGATCACAGGTGAGGATGCTTTCTTTGGGATAACAAAGGGCCACCCTGCCTCTTCCCCACACCCCCGCCTGTCCTATGGGGCCCATCCATCTCTTTGTGGAGAGCAGTGCATGGAACCTTATTGAAGTGAAGATGGAGGGCTTCTGGGGAGAGAGAGGAAGAATGAGCAGGAGATGTCTATCAGGAATCCTTAAAAATCCTTCCTGGAGTTTACTTCCCTTCCCTCCAACCCCCTCTTGTCATTGAATCACACCTGCCAGGCAGGTTTCTTGTAAATGACATTATTTTCATAAGAGCTGAAGTCTTCCTTTCCTAGACATAGGAGCACATACTCCCTAGCACCATGAGGCTTCTCCAGGTAGAAGAGCAGCTTGGGATCTATGGTCCATCTTCCCCCTCCAGATACAGGGCACAAGAATGAGTATGGGATACATTCCTATCAGATGAGCTTCCTCCCTCTCCATTACCCCACACTTCCACACTTCAGTAACAGGCATGTGAGTGCAAGAAGAGGCAAAGTCCTGATGTTGCTGGGTAATACTGGTGAGGACAATGACTAGTGGTCAGCCTCTCCTAAGGGGAAACACTGAAGAGGCCCCAAATGTAAACCCGGTCTAGCCTCAAGGATGAGCAGGGTCACTGACCTCATTGCTAATGGTCATCCCAGATGAGCTTTGGCGCCAGGGTAACGAAAGGTCCAGTTGCTGTCCAAATCACCTCCCCTTTCCCCACAGTGAGCCAGAGGGCAACCAGTCTCACTGGGCGGGCGATCTGGATAGTGATCTCTCTGTTCTCCCTCTCTGTCAACACCTGTGCTTGGCTCACCTTCCCAGAGTAGGGCCTGTCTCATGCAGCCCCCTCCTTCTTCCCAGGAACACCTTTGGTGAGAAATCATAACAGAAGATGGGACATCATTGACACTTTGGGTGAGGAAAAGGGGTGTTCCCAAGGGCAGTGATCAGCTCCCATTGATTTGATTCCAGAGGTTCTGCCAAACAGTCAGGCCCTGGCTAACACATCACTGGTGGCTGACCAAACTTAGGCCAACGTCCTTGGATGGTCCCACTAACAACTAGGAGGCCTTTGTTTTTGTCTTGAATCCTGAAAAAGACTTCCTTTGCTTCCACTTATTGACCAGATGGAGTGATTCCAGTAGATCTGGGAGTCTGGAGTTTCCCAGAAGTCCGGACAGACTCAGTGTCCAGGGAAAAGGGATGGGAATGGGGTGGGGGGAGGGGGAGTAAAATGTCCAAAGCAAAACCAAAGGTAAGAGATGGATGGAGGAGGTGGCCTGAGCAGGCAGAGGGGCAGGCAGGCTCAGCTCTCAGCCTTCTGGGCAGCCGACAGTCTTTGCACAAGTTTGTTCTTCCTTTCTGAGTCTGTTATCCCTAGATCATGGGAATCGGGATATGTTTCTGCAACACAAGGACACACGAGATCTGGTAAATGAAAGCTATTGTTGCTATTATTATTGTTAGCACCATTGTTTTTATTATTATACGGGTGGGTGGTGGCCAAGGGGAGTCTGAAAAGCTTCTAAGAGAAGATTTAGCTTTGAGGGTGTGGAGGGCACTAGCTAGAGGGCCATTTGGCTTCACTGATCAATCAATCAACAAGCATTTATTAAGTGCCTATGGTGTGCTAGACATGGTGCTAGACACTGGTGACACCAACACAGAAAATTAAGCTATCCCTACTGTCAAGGAACTGCCATTCTATTGGCCGGGGGCACACAGATGGAATGATCTTCCCAGCATGTCCCCTGTGGGATCATTTTCTGCTACCAGCCAAGGGATAAACGTAAAGAAGCAAGAGTTCCTAGCCTGGAGTCAGTCATCTGATACACTGTGATTCACCTAAAGAGTTCAAGGGGTTCATGAATTTGGATGGGAAAAAATTGAACAAAACAATTTGTTTTAATACAATGGGTTTCCTTTGGAAATTTGTGTATTTTGCTTTGTACATTTAAGACCACTATTCTGAGAAGGTGTCTGTAGGCGTCGCTAGACTTCCAAAGAGGTCCATAACACACAAAAAGGTTAAGAGCTCCCAGTGTAAAGGATCCACCATTACTGAATGACATTTGGAGAGTTCAACCATCGAACCTGCCAGTTGGGAAGACTCAGTGTTTCCTCACTGCTGGGTGACAGGTAGACCGTCGGGTGGGATGGTGGTTATGGAAGGGACTTATCTCTGGAGGTTGTGTGGTATATGACCTTGGGCCAGTCCTTAGACTTCCAGGGATATTGGTTCCCTTGCACATGAACATGAACATGCACAAGGGAATCAGTGTTTAATAGAGTACCATCTATGTGCCAGGCACTGTGCTAAACACTTTTTTTTTTT